>JAOWBP010004554.1:9293075-9305590 GCA_028571105.1 Tragopan temminckii
CAGAATAACTGCGTTTTAGAAATAGAGTTAAAAAATCTCTCTGTCTTCCTTCTGAGACAAATAACTTTGATCAGATACGCTGAGGAGAAAACTGAAGCACTGTTAAGAGTTTGCTGCGGTGTCATTTTGAAAGATCTCTGGCTGAGAAAGCCTCTGATTCCGCATATAATTTGAGCTATTACCTTATGCTTTTAATTCAGCTAACATGGAATAAATACAGTTTAGAAAGATGCAAGACAATCTCCTAAAATGCACCTAGCAGGTCATGCAGCAGTTATCCATTTGCACTAGAAATCAGTTGCCATCATGAAGCATGCAACTTGATTACCTCTGCTGGTTCTGGAGGGTGCATGCAAGAGAAGAGACAGACACTCATGCTCATTTGATTATTATTGTTTTTGAATTTCTGTTCCTGGAAAATTTGGCTTTGGTTTTTATTAATGGCGACTGATGACAACTGTGCATGCTTAGTGTTGTGAACCCCCTGTGCCTTGAAGGTTACATGCAAGTGAACATGGCAGAATTCATTGTGCACCTGAGACTGTTGTATGACTATAGCTATTTTTATTTACTTTGATAGCTTTACAGAAGCATATATTTTATATTAGCACTTTGCAGGTGAGACTATCTCAATATAACCAAGGTCTCTAAAAGTAACCAAAATGATAAAGTAACTAACTTCTCCCTTTCTAGAAATTCTGCTATTGGAACCCATTCCATACTTGTCAGTAAAAATCTTTCCTTTTACCTGACAACATCTATTCATTAACAAAAAGAGACCAAATTGTAACAAATGGGTTCATTCTCTGAATGTGCCCCACGCGAGTTTATTTGATGACTTGCTGTCTTCAATCAGGGTTTCTCTTTCAGTCCTCTGCAGTCCCAAGCAGATTGGAGGAGTCCTCAGACTTCCTCTTCTGTACGTACCGCACATCAGCCCACAAAACACTTCCAACAGTGTGTACCACCCTTAAGATCAACAGGGAAAGAGCAAAAGCCACAACTGTTGTGTGCTTCTGGAAGGAGGATTGGGGATCAAGAGCACTGCCAATGTGAATGAAATCTACATGAAAGAGCCTCCGTCACTGCACTGCTTTCATGGATAAAAGGAACAATTGAGCAGAAGAATGAGAAGAGGATGCCAAGAGGAAGGGAAAATATGGAGGAGGGAAGCTGGGTTTCTCTGGTTAAGCCATTCTAGTCACGTTCTTGGCACACAAGCAGAAAAGCACAGCTGTTTTACATCTGCTACAGAGCACTGGAACTGAGCAGGCACTAGTATAAGTATTCTCAGCCTGTTCAAATGAGTATTTTGTTTGCTCTGGTGTGGGTAGAATACTTTTTGTAATTAGTAGCATGGAAAACTATTTTCTAATGCGACTGCCTGATTTGGCTTATAGATGTCTTTCAAAGGTCAGGGACTTGCAAAGGCTAATTTTGTCCCTGGAGTGTCAGACCTGATGCCTGCCCTGGGAGACACAGTAACCACTGAATTACACAGCTTAACTGCTTTATGCTTCTATCCGTGAAACACTGAAACGTTTCTTTCGGGTAGCATGCTTGTTTTATCTCGTGTAACAATCCCCCCCCAAGCATTTTAGAGCTTTGTGCCTAAAGTGAGGCCTGCTTTCTTGGTTACCAATGCAGTACAAAGATAATAGTACAAAATTTCTTTCCTGCTCTGTAGTCTTTGATTTATATTTTGAATGTGTCATTGAAGTTTGTTTTTTTTTTTTTTTCTAAGACCCTCAGTTTATCGGACGTGAGAAAAGTGGATAAAAATGAAAATGGAAAAACCTTTTATTTTACCTCAGTATCTCTGTTTGATTCTATTCAGTGCCCAGAAACAGCCAGGAGGTAAAAGTACTAATAAATATATAAATTGATGTGTTTGACTTCAAACTAAGCCGTGTGCTGTCACTAGTGCTAGGGGAATCGTGTATTTCAAACCTAGTCTCATTCTTTGTAAGTGAAGCTCAGCTAGTATTGATAAGTATTTTGATTGTGTGAATTATATGAATCAGAACTTGTACAGGTGAGGAAAAAACCAAAGCAGAGAGAGACTCTGTATTACAAATTACAGCCCAGGAGAGACTTGGAGCACAGCAACCAGGAAGGGGTTGAATTGGAGATTCCTGGCTCACTGCTGTCAGAAACAACAGCTTTGGGTCTTCTGTTGCCTGCTGCTCCAGTTCTTTAGTAAGAGTTAAGGTTCTTTTAACTTTGTATTACACGATAATACACCTGTGTGGGTGATGACAAGAACTGCAACTGGGATAATTATAGCTGCTGAGAACAGCAGCACATTCTTCAGCTCAGCTCCACACTTGGAATGCGTGTTTGTGAGTGTCATGTGGCTGTCTGCATTGCTCAGATACAGCACTGGTGGATGCCTGAGTCTTCCAGACAACCATACGAAAAAAAACCTGACATTTCCCAATGGTTTTATGAATATTTAAAGAAGGAAGGCCATTTTGTTAATATCTTGTTTGGAGTAGTATAGTAGTATTTAGTTTTAAGATTTGGATCACGTTTTGTTTTTTTTTGTGTGTGTGTGTTTGCACATTTTATGTGCAGGTATAACTAAAACAGGGAGTGCTGATCTGTGGAGCAACGTTCTGTGTGTGTTGGAGTTTTAACCACATCTAAGCCATATGCCTTGTGCAGCATGTTGAACAAACACCTTTTTTTATAATTCTTACATCTTGGGAAAAACTGGCAGGGCCGTGGTGCATTGCTCGTTCAACTAAATGTTGGTGAAGAGGCTGCTGTGGATCAGGCTTGTGGAAAAGATTCAATACTGCTGTCTAGGCAGAGGCAGGAAACAAGGGCTTCCTTTTCTTTTCATCCCTTTGGAGCCCTATGACAAAGCTGTGTAAGTCTGCTAATTAAACTGGAGTTTTGCACTTCGCCCGTGGGAGTTTCTTACGAAATGTAGGTCGTTTTATTGACATGTATTTTTCTGCATCCTAATCTCCAGTGAGAGAGTTATGAAAAACATGCTGTGCTATGTGCAGACAAAACTGAGTGCTACAAAGAAACTGAATGTTTTGTTACATAGAGGGTTTAGTAAGCTATTAGACGCCAACCCCACATTAGGAGAAACGGGAACTAGGAGGAAAAACAAGACACAGTTCTGCTGTCACTGACACACACTGCTGTTATTTGCTGGATAACTTCCACTCGATCTGATGGAACATTAGGTTGCAAACAGTGGGTGCTGCAACCAAACACGTTGTTCACATACCTGTGCAGTCCAGAAGATCCTGGCCTGAATAGTATGTGAGCAGCATTAGATCTTTCTTTTACATTTGGAAGCAGTGTTCCAGTGAGCAGAATAATCAGTTCTATTACAGTACTGACTACCCAGTGGCCAACATGTTCAGAAATTACTGTTGTTTTGATATGCTTCCATTTGTGTGTGCTCATTTTGCCACACTTTCTCTAGGCGTGATTTTCAGAAACAAAAGTTGGGCATTTTGTGAAAAGGAGGGACTCTCGAGTCACCCCAAGTTGTACACTCAGAAATAAACTGTGAGTCACTTAAAAATTTAATACAGCATTTTTATAGGAAATTTTTAAAAAATCTAACAATATTTATATTATTTAATTTATAACAAATGTGTATTTGGATGTATTTCTCATTAAGTGGTACAGAGACATCTTGGGTGTCACTTAGTAAATTAATGACCGTCTGTTTTACATTGTCGTGAGATGGCTGTGAGAAAGCACACCAGTGAAACTGCTCACCGTTACGAATTAAACATCTGTGGTGAGGTGTAACATGGGGTACTTGGGAAGTTTGCTGTTGGGTCACTCAATTTCTGAGCACTGGAAGTTAAATATCTCACAGCTCTTTTCCTTCTTTTGAGACCAAAACACAAAATTACTCACAAGGTTGATTTTGTTTTGGAAATGTATTTCTAAGGTTTATTTCTAAGTTTGTATCTTAAGGTCCTACAATACCTTGAGGCCTATTTGGGGCTACTGTTAAAACTGCTATGGAAAGCTGAAAGAAAGAAAGCAAGACAGTGAGGGAAACCTTTCTTCTGCATATAATGCTGCTACTTCACCTTTACTTGGGACATTTTGTCTGCTTCTGAATACACTGTGCTTACTGTATACCAGTATGAGGAAGAGATGTACATTTATTTGCATTTCCCAATGAACTAAAATGTCTTTTTGGAACATATAAATCAAGGCTTTCAATCTTTACAAAAGGAGGGTTTAAAAACAAATGTAACCTGGTCCTAAACAAACCCTAAGGCCTGAGTGTTCTCATAAGAACAGTTTCTCTGCAACCTTCCTTCATTTTGCTATTATTTCTGGGCACTTTCCTACCCTTATGTAGACTCTTCTAATACTTCTGTGCTCTACAGCAGTAATGCTCCTATTGAAGGTTTAATCAAATAATGTTTTGAAAAGTGCATGAGATCCTCAAAGAAAGGAGATGAAACCTAGTGGCACAATTCCAAAACTAAAAAAAATAAAAATGAAAAAAGGCATATCTAGAAATAGAGTCCAAAATTCCTCTTAATTCCCAAGCCATGTAAGGATCCACACGTAGCTATGTAAGGCAGAATCAGCAAAAAGAGATGAAGTTTTGGTGGATTTAACATGGGAATCATTGTGTTCATATGTTTTCTTTGCAGAGCTAAATCATAATTCTAAAGCTGTCAGTAGGCCTCTCTTTAAATTAGAGAGCAGTTCATTACTGTATATGTCCAAGAACAGCTAAAAATGTCAACACAAGCACTCGCCTGGCTATATCCACTGCACTTTTCCATATCACTTCCAAGAGGAAAAGAAGTGACAGAGTTAAGCAAAAGTTGTCTACTACGTGCAATTGGAGGACTAATCCTTCTCATCTAGTACCTTCAGACCTAGCACCAGACTATGGTCTTTGATTAAAATTTCCGGTGACATCACTGGCATCTCCAGACATGAATGACATGCGGAAAAAATGCACCACTCTTCTGCAGAAGTCGTCTTGCTAATAAACTTCTCAACCAGACCTCATCTACATATAAACACACAAGTGCTCTCTCTCACACACACACATATAGGCCATTTCGCATTCTAATATTAGTCGTTATGGAAAATGCTATATGCAGTAACTTGGTATTCTCAGTGCCTTTCTGGCAGCACATTCCTAAAGAAATACCTGTGTGATATTTTGATGATATGGCTTAGATTTTCAGTTGACAGAGTTGTGAGTGATCTTGACCTGACAAATCTTGCAGAACTGTGAGGTAGCAAGCCTTGCTAATGTGAAGTGGGATGTTCCCATTGCAGGATTCTCTGGAGTGTCTTTGGAAGTGTCAAATAGAAAAGGTGCTCAAGTAGAAAAAGTGCCCCCAAGATGCTGAGGAAGAGGGCAATGTCAAGTGAAATATAAGCTCCTCTTCTGCTGGCAAAGAAATAGTGTAGAATTTGATTCAAGAAACCTTCATGAACTTGCAGGTTTTGTTTATCCCTGTTTTGTGCCTGATTTGTATTTAGACTCCAGTCTAAACCACAGTCACATTACCTTTTCTTTTTTTTTTTGCAATTTGTTCTCAAATGCAAATTAAATAAACAAACAAACAAAGAAGACCCCCAACAAAACCCAACTCTATTTCTAGCTTATGTATTTGATCTTCTTTGTATATTTTGAACAAATTAGTAATAGAACTAGTACAGAGCAGTCTGCTGGGTTCCATATGTTTTCATGCATTGCTCACATTTCCTGTCCATCTTTTGTGCCATCTCTTCTTTGCTGCTTTAGATTAAGCCACAATGCACAGCCATTTATGGTTGTCATATGTTGTCTATCAGGCTTAATTGTTCATCCTGCCTTTCATCATCTCATCATATTTCACAGACCATGATTAATTGTGATTCTTTTGAGGCACCCAGCTTGCCTTACCTTGCTACTTAGCCTTACACATCCATATGGTTCAGCTTGGTTTTCAAAGATTTCTGGCATTTTGCTACTTAGCTTAACGCAACAAACCAATAACTGTTTTGGCTGGTTTCTTTGCTGTGGTATATATACTCACCTGTATATTAGAATGTAATATCAAAGACTAAAATGCAGCTGGTAGATCTAGAACTTTGCGAAGGGTGTGCTGCAAAAGAGCAGTCTGCAAACTTTGTGTACTATTGACATAATTTCTCTTTGTGTCCTTTTTCTTGTCTGTGCAGCCATCCCCTGGGGAATTCCACTGCACTTTCTCTTTTCTATTAAGAGTATTCTCCTAATTTAGCGCCTTAAATTTAAATTGTTATGTTTTGCACTGTGTACTGCGTTCCAAGGTTGAGAATGATTCCCAAAGCTTTCATAGCAGATTTTGCATCTCCATTAAAATCAATGTGAATGTTAGAGAGACTGAAGACAGAATTTCTTTTAATAGGAATTTTTTTCTAAGACATTTTTAGAATACAGTACCTCTTTCTCTCTCAACTTTTCTAGACTGCACATATCTTCTGCACATCTTTAGTCCTTTAATCTGTCCAGAACTTTATTATCCTCTTTTCTCTTTTTCTCTGGCTCCCTGAAAAATGCGAGAACTAACAATGCATATAGTTGTCCTCATAGTTGACTGAGTCACAAACTAGACCTAGATGTGAAGCAACCATTGTAGGCTTAAACTAGAGCTGTCTTTTCACACAGTCTTGAGATCAAGAACAGCTTTCAGATCTGTTTAGTTGACTTTGGGTGGACAAACAACTCAGGAGCACTTTCAGAAAACACAGTTGGGAGTGGATAAGGATCGTGGCTGATCCAAAGTGGATCTGGATGCCAGTAGAATCTGAGCCCTGCATTTTCCAGTGTGCCCAGCTGAAAATACAGAATGAGGAGAGAAATGTTAAAATAAACTTGTTCAGCTAAACTGGCACTTCAGACTTCTGCCTGCAGCCTCTAAACTTCTCTTGCATTGTAATCTCAATTCTCTATATAAGGGAAAGCTTTAAGTTAAGGAAAGGAAGTAGTTACATTTTCCAAGACAATCTTGTTTGTCTGTCCTTTGAGGATGCCAAACAGATGACAAGCATGGTATTATTTGTCTATGTATATTTATTAAAGTTGACTTAATTAATGAAACCCATGGAGTCTTATCCCTAATCTTATTTAAAATGTCAGATGCATAGAAACAAGAGACTGATTTACATTTTAAGGGCACTGAAATGAGGGGATTGCTCTCAAATTTATTTTTAAGTTGGTAGAATTTTTGTGTGCCTATAACGTCCATTTAATTTGGAATTTGTGTGCAGAAGGAATGCTAGGATGGAGTGAAAAGCAAATACAGGACAGCATTTTTTATGTTTCCATCTGGTAGATGTTTTTGCCTCCTCTGATGCTCCTGGGTCTGTCCCTGAGTCAGCTCAGGATGCTTTACCTTCTTTAATAGCGCTTTTATATTTATTGGACCTGGTTTTCCCAAACTGCTGGGAAACATGACCTTTGTGAAGTATTTGTATTTTTTTCAGTATGAGATAACCAAGGGATGAAAATATCCAGTGATAAAGAGAAAAGGAGAATACATGCTTTTAAATATTTCACTAATTTGTAATGGAAATCTGGAAAACATCTGCCTCCACTGTTTGTTCTTCTGTTCCTTTGCTTTTAATTATCTCCACCTCTTTTTAATGAAACTACGATTTCACAACATTTTATGATAGACCAATGCATACACAACTGCCATGACATTTGCAGAACTCTGTTCTTGGCCTTCTCTTTCTTCCAGATGTCTTCTGTGCAAACATCTCAAAACTAAATATTGATTAAAAACAGTTTAAAGAATAAATGCAACCAATCTCTGTGAACAGGCACATTAATGCAATTATAGAGGTCAAAGCAAGATTTGTTTGATTTACATTTTCTTCTTTCTGATTCAGGGAAGGCAATGGAATCATGTTTCTTACTGAGTCTTACAGTCATGTCCACTGGTCTTGTGTGCATCATAGTGAATATGTGGTCTCTGCTGGCTGTGCTTTCATAGGCAGGCAGCAAGTGGCACCTGGCAATATTCTCACTTCCCAGTATGCAGCAGGACTATGAGAAAACAAACTGGAAGGCAAAGTGGATGGGGAGCTGTTGATCTGTAGCACTCCTGAGTGGCACTGCAGAAATCTTTCAGCCAGAGATCTCAGCATTTTAGAAGATTCTGAAAGAATGAGTTATGGAAGGGACATTTGTAGACATCTGTAACAAGGGACATCTCAGGGCTAGGAATAACACTGCAAATTGTTTGCAGGACATAGCCAGGACTGATCTATGCCCCGTCTTGCTAATAGAAAGGAATTTATTCAACAATTTCTTCCATGGTATCTTTGTGCACAAGTAACTTCCTTCAGTTCTCTGCAAAGACCAGAATTTGTCTAATTGGAAAAATTTGCAAGATGTTTTTTCTAGTCCCTGCACACTTGCATCATTGCATGTGTAGGAAAGAATAAAACCTGCTTTCTGAAGCTAATGCAAAAAGATCTTGGGTTATCAGTGACGCTTATTCAACAAAAAGATGAACACAGCTGCCTGTTAACACCGGCAAGCATAGCAGTAGAAATGTCTGAAGGCCAGCATTTGCTGCAGCACAAGATGAGAAGCATAGCTGAGGTAGTGTTGACTCCTCTAAAAGGTGCTGTATTTCAAATAATGCAGATGAAGCCCTTTCTTCTTCTACCCCTGAGAGAAATCACTTTCAGCAGAGACCACGTGGGTATAGCAACAAAGCATTCAGCAAAATAAAACTCACCACAGTCTTAGTTTCTCCACTCTTAAGCTAAATGCTCTCCTGCTGTCTGTACTGTAGCTTTTATTCTGTTCCTATGATGCTACAAATCTAGTATTCTGATTTTGCATTTGAGTCTTGCCGATTCATTACTTAGTACATTTCTGACTGTTACTGTGATAAACAAGAAATGAAAACATGACAAACAAGAAACCTGTTGTGAAATTTTCAAACAAAGTGAATAATCATATGGAACAGTAAGGCATGGCTCAATCATGGTATGTGTCAGCTTACTATTTGAGCACAGCGTATGTCAAAGCCTCTCCCCCCCCAAAAAATGTAAGTGGAGAAGGAAGATGCTGGGAGCAGCAGAGGAGCCATTCCTTTGTATAAATAGCTCTTTCCAGAGTCTGACTCCTGTGAATCTCTATTATAAATATTTTTTCACTAAATAAATATGAGGAAATGTTACCAAGTGCGTGTTGAACGGAGACTGAAATGACAGGTTGGGAGGGGATACATGCTTTAGAAATGGCCAATATTTCCAAAGCTTTCAGTGTATAAACGTTTGTGCATGTTTGATTTTGGTGTTGAAATAACCAAGTCAAAAGGAAGGGGCATGTGTCAATTTGTATCTAATAGTTCTGGCAGAAGGCAAACCATGACGATTAACTTAAAAAATAACTAAGCGCCGTGTGGCACTCCTAGAGCTAGAAAAAATGGTTTTCCTTTCTGCTTTTGGTTGTTTGTTGTTGTTGTTGTTGTTTGTTTGTTTGTTTGTTTTTCCAAATTAATCGAAGGGCAAGGCAAAGTGGGCTTTCAGGAAACTGTTGCCTGATTCCTGACTTCTTGGGGACTAAGCTGTTTATTTACTTGTCTTCTAAATAATACCTAGAACATGCATGCCCAGAATAAAAATGTGGTTTCAGTGTAAGTGGATCTGCTATGAATGCTTTCCTTTGGGAAAGGAGTACATTCACTTGTGAGTTTCTGGAGCTGGGCTCTGAATTCTGGATTAAGATAGCTCTGGGTCGCTCTCATTGCCCGGGAACATTCTGCATGTGCAGAGTTAAAATTGTTTCAATCTGGCTCGCTCCTACAATGCAAATATCCACCTGTGCATTGCTGTGAAGAACTTTCTCTGAATCATCTCTTTCAGTGTGCCTGATATTGATTTAATTGTGGCTTTTGGCATTACTTGAAAGCCTGAAGTGTTTTTAATAGATAAAATATGTTGTGTCCGTTATTTATGTCAGCACTCCCTGGGGAATGTCGCTGTTGGGAATGTTTTCTGAGAGGCACATACATACACAAACCCCTGCAGACGTCAGTTCAAGCTCTGCACCCAGGGAATAATGACTAACAGGCTTCAGACAATGAAGAATCCAATTTAAAATCCCAAACTGAATTATATATAGAAAAAAACCCCTTCTTATTCTTCATGGATTTCTGTAACAAACGAACTCTCTTTGTTTTTTTCAAATATCTAATTATATCCATATTTATATGAATTACACCCCAAGACCACAGGCAAGGCAGATTGGAAAGGAAGATGCAGAGCTTACATCTCCAGCTCTCATCTGAATTTCTGAATACTGATGATTGCATAGCATGACGACAGAAACTTTTATAAATGATATCTCAGCTAATTTGAGTAACTTGAAAACATATTTCAAGTCACCAGAGATGTGCTGCTTTTAGGCTAACTCTGTGCTGGAGTGCATTAAAGAATTATTTCAGAGCATGATTCAGACCATTGATTCATGTTAGACTATGATTATTTTTAATTTACTCAGTGCAACTTTGTAAGAAAGGAAAAGTGTTGTGCGTGTCTGTTGTTCCTGTCCTTGATCATTCCATGTCCCTTTGAGTCCACTTCTCTACCAAATGCAACACACAATAATTACTAGACTTTTAGCTTTAATATCATGTTTTTTCCTTCTATCATGTACCACTCTACCATGTATCAATTATGGACATCTACCATCAGTCACTTAAAAATCATTACCTCTGTTTGATGATAGATGTTTCTACCTAAGCAGCACAGAGGTGGTGCTCGCGTGCCCTGCCTTTAGCAGCAGGAGTAGGGCATCTTTGGAAGACAGATAGCTTCATTTCTGCAGGAGCTTCAATGAAGTTGTCTAACCAAACTCCGCAGGTGCTCCAAGTCAGGCAGTTCTTCTACATAGGATGGTTAATCAAATTGATAGAGGACCACAATCACTCTTTTCTCACACAATGAAATGCTTCATTCCCACAGCTCAGCCTCTTGATGTGAGCTTGTTAGATCAGGACTTCCCGCAAGTGGACCTTTATTTACACAAAACAGATGCTTGCATAGAAAGGCAGCGGTAAACACCTGCAATGCACTGAAGGGCCTCGTGGCTGAAATGGTGAGGGGAAGGAAGCCTGATTACATGCAATTGATCTTAACTTCTCAACCTCTCCCCAGCACTGCCGCACCTCCCACTCCCCTCTACTTTTACAGGGGAAGAGCCTGACGTTCCTGTTCTGCTTCTGTAATGTTAGTCTTCCCTTTTCCTCAGTACGAGGTTTGCTCTTCTCCCTACTGATTCTGAATCCTTTTTCACATACTGTTTATTTTCAGTTGATTCAAATGCGGTTACAAGAGATTTTGGAGGGATACAAGAATGACCTGGGTTTCTGAAACAATAATGGCTGACTCAGGTGGCTGAAAACAGTTAATGAAAAATAATAGAGATTGTTCCAGCAAAGAATTCTAATCCTTCAAAACAGGAGCATGAGTGAAAAGGCTCATGGCCCTGAATGAAGGGTCTTTTTTGCCTGTTTGAGTCGGAGTTGTTGAAGTTGAATCTGTTCTTTGGGATGACCTCAGTAATTCCATGTCTAGGATACAGACATGTTGCACATTCCTCCTTATCTCTGTCTGTGCCACGTGGAGAGAAATCACTGCCTTTCCTCATGTGTTAACTTTCAATTTCTTCATGGGTATGTTGCATTTTGGCCTTTTGCCTTTTTGATACTTTAAACAAATATATTTTAATTTTATGGAATCATTATTTATTTATGCTCTCCTTTTTTTTTTTTTTTTTTCTTTCAAAGGTTTTATTGTTTTGTAGTCTGCGAATAAAGTCTGAAACTAAAAAAAAACTACCAGGAAGTAACAGTTTTGCAATAATGCCCCAGCTGAACTATAGTTTTATGTTAAAAGTATACAAATTATTCAGATGTTAACGTTAAACTAAACCTCAGCACCATATAACTGCTATGGTCTAACAGGTTTAGCTTATTAAACTCTTGCTTTATGCTAATAATCTGGGACCTGCAGAACCTTTCTCTCTCCCCTTGCTTGTACCCACTGCTTATGTATGGCTTTATCTAGAGTGTGAGATGCCTTGCTCCGATCTCAGTGCCTCCTTACCTCATTATACACTCATCATCTGCCCTGGTTGCGGTGTGTCATAAATTAAAGAAAATAATCTTGTACAGACGTACAAAAGTTTTCAGGGCCTGGTCTGGTAGCATGCTGTTAAACGGAGATCTGAGAAGTTCACATGCAGTTCTGACTGTTTAACTCTGCTGGAGCAGGATCACTGCAGTGTGTGATCTGACCCTATCACTTCCCACCCCCTGCAGCAGAAAAAACCATCTGAGGGGTTTATTTACTGCAGCTACCCATGATAGCTGGTTTAAAATCAACATTCAGAGAACAAGCCGTGGGGTTCCAGTGCAGTGCAGAATTTACCAGAGAGGAGAATATTGCTCTTGGACAAGGAGAACAACCGTTCCATTTTGCAAAAGATTCTGAGGTTTTGAAGC
>JAOWBP010004554.1:9305690-9324840 GCA_028571105.1 Tragopan temminckii
TCAGCTATCTCCATGTCACATGAAGAAACGTTTTTGTCCAAACTGATGTATTTCTTCAAACACTTCCAGTTTTTGTAAAAGGTCTCATGGGGAAGTAACTCTTCCTGATATTCAGCAAGCCAGAGAAGCTGCCGTATATACACACCTTGTCAAATAAATTTGGCAATGCAGATGGTTTTGGACATTTAGAGGACTAAAATAAATGGTGAGAAACAGAAATCACCCAGTGCTGAATCAGGGATTTGTGAAAACTCTAACACTATTCTGCTCTTTGGAATGTTTTTCCACTTCTCTTCCAAGGGAACCTTGGACCTCTGAGTGAATTTCTGGCCATATCTGCTTTAGCAGTATTATTTCTGTACCATTATTTTTTCCTCTGTAAGAGACATGTTCCTGTTTTTGCTACAACTGAGTTTTCTGTAAGAATATTCTTGCTTTAACCATCTCACCCTACATTCATTTTTGCTTCTTTGTTGCTATTTTTTGTAATAGATGCCTCCTGTCCTTTTTAATTCATCTGGTTCATTTATAACACATCCTGCTTCTTTTTCCAGCTGCTTGTTTTTAATATGAGTTATCTGACTTTAACTGCCTACTCTTTTGGGCATGCATACAGAACTCTTCCTTTATTTGCTTTTCCTCCTCTCCTCCACAGCACCTAGTGATGCTTCTGTTTGCCAGTGGAACCCAAGAACAGGAAATAAAAAACAGCAAATCCACAAGCCCACAGAAGTTCACAGAATCGTAGAGTGGCATGTGTCAGAAGTGGGTACAGCTGATTTGGATAAAGCTCTGTGCTAAGTTCCTTTTCAGCTGCTCTATTTTTGCTATATCTCTGAACCTGTCCCTTTGGGGTTGCATTTGGTAACAGACTGTTCACTAAGTTAAACAATGCTCCGAGAGCTCCTCTGCTTGCACCTGAAAGTTTGTGTTGATTTTTCCACAACTGTGACAGTGATTGCTGTTAAATAAAATCAGTCATTCACCTGCAATGGAAGCAAGCTGTTGGTTTTTGGGTAGGGCTGGCCTCTAGAAAAGAACAGGCAGGGTGGTTGTGAATGCTTGGCTATGTGTGCAGCCCCAGAAGCAAGACTCTGAAATAGGAGCGTGGTTGGCCTTTGGACTCTCGGTCGTCTAGTCTTGAATTTAGTACAGTACGTGTTCCTAAAAGAGATATATTCAAATTGGAGTTAATTCAGGGACCCCCTTTAGTGTGAGTAGGTCTGGATGGCCACTTCTGACCTGGTTGCTCACTGTGGTTGCTACCAAAACCAGGTAACTATTTGTTACAGAAGTTCAGCACGTATTTGCCACTGATGATGTAGATGGCATTTCTTGCCTTGGGATAAACAGATGGATGGGTTTAATTTTGAATTCTCTTTTAGTCCTCTTTCTCTGCTGTGTCACTATGAATCTATGGCAAATTTTGGCCTAGAGCTCGACTGAGCAGATGAGAGTCTGAGCAGCTGAAAATGGAAGACTGTAATGTAAGATTGTAGTGAATAGGGGGGAAATCCTACACTGGAATATCTGGTCAGTGTTTAATGTAGGGTATCTCAAAAACATAGCTAAGGGAAGAGATAATCAATGCTAAGGATGAGCTGGTGACTAGACATATCGAAAATAAATTTCAATGCAAGAAATCTTGTTGTGCACTGCTTTCCCATATTGAAAAGATGGAGATTTGTCAGCAGAATGTTTTAAGATACTTGACAGGATTAATATTCTGCGCTGAATAGATGAAGGTGCTTGACAAAATATAGTTTGTCCTAAGCATTTTTTTGACAGAATATATCTTATCCATATAAGGGCTTTAGCAGAAAGTCAGTGATGTCAAATGATAGATGGCAATATGAAGAGTTATAAGAGCTAGCTATTAAAAAAAGACTAGACGACTTAGTGCTGTGGCAGCCTATTTGACTCTGAGTGGGTGGTTGGAATGGGCTGAGGGAAGACTGATCTTCTAATAGGAATTTAATCATATACCTTATAGAAATAATGGGAATCCAGAGATGATGAAGGAAGAGATGAGAAAGAGAAAGTATTCTGGAGAAACTTCCTCACAGAGAGGATGATTCATTTTGGACTGTGCTGTCAAAAGGCAGCTATGGAAACTGCAGCTGTGGATGTATTAAATAGGCGTCAGGCAGGTGCTTACTGGAAAAAATGTTATGGATGGAAACAAGCACCAGGAGGAGTGGGAGGAATCTGCAGCGCCAGCTTCCGGTTTTCAGTTACACCAGAATAATGTGTTATTCTGCATTTGCATTGCAGATGCACAACAGTTTTCAGTCTGAGCAGATGCTTGGCTGCTGTGGACTTTCATAAACACGTGTCCGAGGGGCCATTTTCACCCTCCTTTTTGACATTTTTTAAAAGGAAGAGGCATATTAAATCCTGAGATGAGGGGAACAGTTTCAGGTTGGAAAAGATTGAGCAATGGTGGTGTAACAGAAAGCAAAGTTTGGCCCACATTATTTTCCTCCATCGGGACTGTTTTTCCCATTAGTACAGCTAGAACTAAAGAGCATCTCTGACGTATGGCAATAAATCAAAAGTTAAGCCCTATGGAGAAAGACATAAAGTGATGGAGAGATATTCTATATTTTGGGGAAGGAAAGAAGGAAATAACAAATTGAACGGCTTTGAGTATTTTTAGGAAGAGGAGCTGAGAGGGATCAGAAAGTTGCAGCCTCTTACTGGTGCCATCATCCAGAACAGTTTGAACTGCCTGATGTTCTGCACTGCGTGACATTTGAATATGTGAGTCCAGCAGAGAAACAGAGGGAGAAACTGCAAACGTGCAACTTCCCCAAACCTGCGTGTTTCCCTCGGTTCTCACACTTTCCTTTGGTTCTCTCTGTCCTAGCCCATTGAATTCAGGCATCATGTGGTAGCAGATGTTGCCACTGATTTCTGTTCTTGCCAGAATGAAGTCGGACCTGAAAATCTGCAGAGAAGGAAAAGTTTCTGACTCTAAGGAGACACAACATATAAGTAACCTCCGGAGATATTCACTGAGGCTGTTATTGCTTTCTTTCCTGCATCTCAAATGTGTTTCCACTGACTCAGGGATCAGGTCTGGATGCCTGTGTCATAATCTGAAAGCAGTTTCCAGTGCAGTTTTTTTTCTCAGCAGCTCCTTTATGACCAGAATTCTCTGTGCTGTCCTGTTGCCCTGTCTGCACACTGACCAATGCAAAGATAGCTACAAAACACAGCCATAGCAGCAAACTCAAGACTCTTCCACAAGCCAGACCCTCAGCAGTTCAAATCAGAGATCATTTCACTACACTGGAGAAACCCCAGTTTTACACTAGCTGAAGATTTGTCTCTGAAGTTTCTTTTTACAAATGGCACGGGGAGAAGGTTGCTGGAGAGAGCTGAGAAAAACATCCTGTTTTCTTATGGGAGACTCAAATGTCAACCATCAATATTTTATCTCTTGAATCCTGGGGATACAATTTGGTAGATAAAAAATGCATCTGTTCTTCAGTTCAGTTGCACCTCTTTGAAAGCATGTCCAAGTTACCAACTCAGATGCTTCCATAAAATTAGGTTTCAGTTCCATATGTTTCATTGTATATTGCATGTTTCCATGGCACAGAGTTGCCACATAAAGCAGTCTGCAAACCTTTTGGTTTATCCTAAAGCCTTTTAAATCTGTCTCCTCTAAGCTTGAAATTCTCTCATTCAGGCATCCAGTGCTGTTGAAACCCATATGCCAATAATTCCTAATGATGTGTGTGTCTAGCCAGAGTAATTCTCCTCATTCAATTTGCAATTTTCCAAGTAAATCCTTTCAGCATTTTGACTATAGCAGTTTATTTTGCATTCTGAGACGTGACTCTGTTAAAATCATCCTGAATTTACAGGCAAAGTGATGTCCTGTAATGAAGGACAACCAAACTTAAAGTTTGCTTTTGAAACCAGGGGTAGTATTATCTTTGCTTGCTTGCTCTCCTGGGCTTGAAGCTAACACACATTAATGCAAAGTCTTCCCTTAGGAAGGACAAAAGGACAAAAGCTGAGCCACTTCCGATTCGGCAGCATATTTTGTCTCCTTTTGTTGAAAGAGCATATTGGACTGAGGCTTATATCTTATGCTGTTTCCCATGCTCAAAAGCTAGTATCTGCAGTAACCAGCAGAAACTCTGCTGTTAAAGCTAGACTCTTGCTTTATAGATGCAATGTGCTCAGGGCATCGAGGGGAAGAAAGAGGCCCTTTCTAGTCCTTACAGGGCAACTTCAGCCATCTATTGAGATCACAGTGGGCTCAGGAAGGAAATTCTGCAGCTGGTACAAAGAGGATTGCAACTTGGGTCTTTGGAAGAAGTTGAGGTGAAGATAACTTGGTGAGAAATGGGAGTACTTATCAGAAAAATGCAGAGTGGGAGCACACAGGTTTTATCTTTAAAAACCATTGTGACTTACACTCTCATTTTATCCTGAAAACAAGAATTTTTTGATCCCTGCGTAACAAAGGTATATGTGAACTCGAGAGGATTTACTTTGGTCACTGTGAAAAAAGAATTTATAAGCCTCCCTCATTTCATTCATTTATTTTTTGTCTGTTCTTCAAAACCCAGTGAAGAAACAGCTACATTTAAGGATGTTTATTTTAAGTTGGTACTCTGGATTGAAAAGCTTTTCCATCTGTTTCTGCCCCGCACTGGATATAACATATTGCAGATGGCAGCATTTATCAGAATCCCACTGCAGACTATTTACTGGCTTTATGCCTTCAGAAATGGGCCACATTCACCGCCGCTGTAACTTCAATGAAACTGATGGAATGGCACCACTGGTAAATCTGACCAATCATCACAATTAAAGGAAACTTGTTAAGTGCTTCCTGAAGTATAATCATGCAGTTTGGGCACAATGGATGTGTCTTGGTTGACTTGTTTAATGTAAACATATTGAATTATATTTAGTTTTCATTGTTACTGAACATTGTTGGTTTGTGTTAAAAACCTCTTTGTTCTGATTTTTCCAGTCCATGAGTGATTCAGTGAACAGCTTTCTAACATACCATCTCAGATTGCAGCCACAGGCTTGGGTGTACAAGCTTTTTCAACAGGCAGCAATTGGGGAGAGCCTCTGTTTTGACTGACAGTGAAAGAGCAGTGACATTGGCCAGATTAAGGTGTTCTTCTTTCCTGTAGGCATTCTACAAAACATAACACCTCAACCATATTGCTGCTCCACACCCTCCCTTTCCTGATATTCTCAACGCTCTCCCAAGCTACGTGTTGAATATGTCTCAGGATGCTAAGTTCTGTCCCCAGTTATGAAGCACTTTGCCTCACTGGATGTTGTCAGTGATTTCCATGTAGCTGCTCATGGAACACGATATTGACAAGAGCTAGCAGGATCTGGTCTTTTTTTCCTAGGCCTATGAATCACAAGTTCATTTCCAGTTTTCAGCATCAGGTCCATTTGGAAAGCCTGTTGGTTGTTTCACTCTCAGGTTATTTTTTTCTGTAGTATTTCATTCACAGATCATGGCACCAAATCTCAGGTTCAGGTAGGGAAGGAACTTTTCATGCTTTTTGACTCTGGAAAAGAAGTGGGGACAAATGTTTTCATGGTTACCTTCAGAAAATTATTACTTGCTTTGGAAAGTTTGAAGAAAATTGGTGAAGCACTTGCAAGAGTTAAGGAAGGCAGGAAGCAAAAGGAAATTTGACCTTTTGAACACATTTTCTACCTTGCCCTATTTTATGGAAGGAATGGTCAGGAGTAAAAGAGAATTCCACATTAAAAATGTTCATCATAGCAAACATACAGAACAGCTTATTCGGTGCGGCTGTAGAAAGCTCAGTTCCAGTCCTGATGAAGATTTAAGTGAAAGGACAAAGCTTTAACTCTCACTTTTCCATGTCCTTGCTTTTTCTCTTACTTCCTTCATTTTTCTTTGAAAGATATTTGTGAAAGGGTTTGTTTCTTAAAATGCCATTTGATATGAGGACCCTAGATGCCTAACTGGACTTCCTCTGTGCTATTTCAGTGAATGCCATTAATAATTTGGCAGGCTAGCAGATCCTGGATGCTATTTTGTGTAAGTTTTGACCACGGACAGCTTCTGTGATTCTGGCTATGAACCACTGCAGTCGAAAAGATAATTTATTCTAAATAATGACTGTCCAGGAATTAGCAGCAAAGAGAGTACGCTGTTCTCAAACATAGCTGTGGGCTATGGGAGACAGGAGCTTAAGCGATGGCAGTGTCACAGTAGTGCCTGAGAGCCTTCTTGGTGCTTAAGCATAGCTGAGGCATCAAGATGGAAAAATACTTCAGAGATTTTGTAAGGGTAGGAAAACTTCCAACTATTTAGCAAAGTTAATGCTGAGCTTTTCTGACTCACAGCAGTGCTCCAGTCTCACTGCTGAATCAATTAGCTCAGTGAGCACCCTTCCCATCAAAGTAACACCTTCCTTTCTTGCTCGGTTTTAAGACTTAATTCAATAACTTCAATAACAGAATTATATAAAGCTGTATTCTCTCTGTACTCCTGCCAAAGGTTGCTTGCATGCTTTGCATCTCCCTGCTTGCACACTCGTATGTTTAAATTGCCTTCAGTCTGGAGTTTGGATCCTGTGCTAGCAATCAAAGACCTTATGATTAAACCTTCTCCGTTAATATTTGTAGTCCACCAGAGGAAAATTAGCACAGGGGTGTTTGGTAGCAGTAACTCTCAGGATTAGGCAGATGCTTCTGTGGAGGGGATTGGTTTAACACAGCCAGAGGAGCTGAAATGGGCACTGCAAAAACTGTCTGACTCTGCAGCCTGGAAGCTGGAGAGGTCAGACTGTGGAACCTGGGGGCCTGTAGCACATAGCCCTGAATCCCCACAGAATGTCCTCTACAACTTCTTCTACAAGCAGCACGGTGACAGTAACCTACACAGCCTCCCTGCCTCTGTATTTTGGTCCCCTGAGTATGTCTTTGATTCCAACAGAATGTTCTCTCTGTGATTGCTCTGTTAGCAATACTTTGGTTTGTAACCATTTTCTTTCTTTTTTAAATTTTATTTTATGATTAATAGGTCAATTATGTAAAATTACCTTTTCCAATTGAAGCATAGTTTAGAAAAAAACATTGAGCATATAATGCTCGTTTTTCATTTAGTTGCTTGTCACTGAAGCTGCTCTACAGGAAGGTGTTTTTACTGCTAGGTGAGAAACATCGATTAAAAACTCCTTAGAGCTCGGAGAGACTCGGTCTTGTCACTCAGTATTTAGAAGGAAAAGAACTCAGAATTGCAATTTACATTTTTAATAAAGAGCTTTTGTGCTTTGGGAGGTGGATGCAGCTTGGAGCTGAACTTTGGTAATACAGAGTTAAAAGGGCAGTGGATATAAACGCTATTTAAACAATCACATAAAAAGGAAACTAAAATACAGTACCTTAAAAGTTGTTTCTTTCATGAAAAGAGAAGGACAAATCAGTAACTGCTTGTGTAATTGTTTAGTTATCCATCAGATTACTGCAAACTGCATGTGTGTACATTTCAAAGTGCTTTGGTGTAGACAGACACAGACCTTTGCTCCTGAGGAATTCAATGATTTGCCCCATGGGATTTGCTGGGCTTGCCGCAGTTCACTTAATGACACTGATGGGTCAATTCTCTGCCAGAGCCAACAACTCATCTTCATCATCTTCTCAACTTCACATCCACTAATGATCAGTCCTTATAATGAAGGCATTTTTCACCCTGCCAGGAGTCACAAGGAGAAAAATTGATTGACAGAGTTATCTGGATTGTAGTAATTAAATCAGGGCAGACAAATCCCTGCTCTCATTATATTTCAGACATGTCTGAACCATGAAAAACAGAGCTGAAGCATTCTGATTTGCTGTCTGCAGTTTAAAATATAACATTAAATGCTGTATATGATATATATAGAGTTACAATAAGTAAATACGGAAGAATTAGAAAAGGATAATTATAAATCAAAAGTAGTCAAAATATGGGTGTTGTGTATAACCATCTTTAGTGAAACATGTATATTAAGTATTTGAAAAAAGTTATGAATTACTAGACATCAATATTGTTCAAGAAATTAACTCAGAAGTACGCCAGTGCGTCCAGACTCATTCTGCAGTGCCTTGCACCAAAACAACATTTGTTTGTACCGGTGAGGCAAAAGAGATAGCAGGTAGAAACAGAGATACAAAACGGTTTATACAGTACAGAATTGGCACTGCCATAGGGTTGGCACTTACACAGTGGAACACAACTGTACTGTTTTTGAGCTCTCCTGCAGATGAGGAGACAGATTTGCACTGTTGAAGCCAGAACAGGATTTGAAATAGTACTGGAATTCTCTTGTTGGTGAACGCCTGTTGTGCAGCACTTCTCTGGAAGCAGGATTTGTGTGCGGATGTTCTTTGGGTAATGCTGCAATCTGCATTCAAGAGTTGTCCTTTAATTCTCTTTTTGAAGATATTTTTCTTCCGTCAGTTTATTAAGCCATTTTTCAGATACTGTAAAATATTGTACCCATTTAAATAGAAGATTATGAAGCATGAACTTGAATTAATATTAACCACATAATTAAGCTGATTAGATCTAGTTAATATTGGGTATATAAGATGCATATTTACAGAGAGGCTGATTACAGTTTATATAGCTGAAAAAGGAGTAAAGAAATCTGGATTCACCTGGACAATTACTCAGCTAAAATAAATTGGCTGAAGTTCACTGAGCTCAGTGTAGAGCCTGCATTTACAGGGTGTTTGGCATGTATACAGTACATTTGAAAACAACCTTAATAACTCAAAAATGCAAATGACAGCTAAAGTAGAATTTAGGCAGGAGTGCATTAATGAGGGAATCATTTCAGGAGAGAAGGCTTTGAGGAGACGAAGCCCATTCCCTCACATGACTGCTCTCCTGTCTCCTTCCAGGTTAGGTTCATGAATGTTACAAATCATTGGCTGGAATTAGATTCGACAGCAGTATGGGAATGCTTTACCTCTGGTGCTGTATACACATCTTTGAGTTTATAGTACTGTTTATGGCTTTCTGGTCCTCAGTGGATACTGTCATCATCATGAGCCAGCTCACACCTCAAAGAACATGTGGATAAAAAGAGATAGTTATTAAAAAACTCTCTGCTATCAGTATAAAAGGGCTACAGTAGTGGAAGGTGATGCAGAATGTCCTGGTTAGTTGCAGCTGCTGGTTATCCTTTTTAAAGATATGCTGTAGTGTAGACTTGCAAACTGCCGAAGCTGAGACCAAATTTCATATCAAGGACAGACAGGTTTGTCCATGTGGGAGACACAGACTGCATGGAATTCAGGGACAAAACACAAGAGATACTGTAAGTTAGAAAAAGCTGGTGAACACACAGCGAGTCTGAACAGTGAAGGCATGCACGATCAATTTTACTGGTTACAAAGACTGATCTTTAAAGGGTTAATAAGGTAATGATAAAGAAAATTAGTCAGATTCTGTTGCTTTTGGGTTGGCCTCCATATCACCACCAACCCAAAGTTCCACTTAGCATTGCTTTTAGGTCAGCTGTGCAGAAAGGCTGGAGAGATCCTCAGGACAAGATGCATTTTGCAGTAGTGACCTTGGGTGATTCCAAGGCCTGAGCACAACAGAGGATTCTATGATGGGAATAGGGAAAAGTGCAGTGAGGACATGGGACTTCGTAAAATGAAGAAGATGCTGAACAAATGTCCTTAAGAGTCAAATATGTTCACAACCCTTACCTTTTTAAGCAGAAAAATAAGGCAGTTCAAATTTAGTGACCCACTGGAAAACAGAGAGTTCCCACAGCCCTGGCAAACCTGACCTCTCTACTTCTGAATCAAAAGAACAGATAAGGGTTTGCTTAGCTTCCAAATCAAGCCTAACCCTTTTCCTGTTCAAAAAGTTTGTAAGCAGACATTTTATTTTCCACTCTGAGGAGCTGATGTGAGCATATGTCATCCTCAATCTATCACATTTTTATCCAGTCAGGAAATGAAATTCATAATATGTGGCTTTCATGGTCAATTGGCAAAACAGGACAAGAGATCTTGCACTAAAATTAAAGAGTGAACAGAATCTGCAAAGTAACTCTTTTGTATAGAATTATTCTGCTGTGAGGTGGAGACGTCAGGTCAGTCCGTGATGGGATGATCCACTGCTTCAGTTGGAAATCCAGCTGTTAGAAACTGTGACAAAGTGAAAATACTGAGCCAGCATGTTGTTTTAGGAGTGGATAACACTGGTCACGCTCACTAAAGAAAGACCACCACAGTTCATCTACTGATTTGGACACTACTGTTGGAAATTAAATATCTAAATCTTTTTCCTCTGAATTTATTTCCATCTTTGCAACGAAGATGTCGGTCCCAGATACGCATGTGCTGTTAGCCTGAATAGCTTGGTCTTTAGATGGCCCAGCAATCACAACCACTAAAAGGTGATCTGCTGGTGCCCATTTTGGTATCAGGATATGAGGCAATTTGTTCTATATGTGATCTGTTACAAATGAGATACGTAATTCTAATAGCATGTCATTAGCACACATAATTTATGAAGTACGACAGGTAGAGAGGGACCTAAGGTGTTTTCCTTTGTTTCAAAGCAGACCCTTTGAACGCCTGAGTTCTGCTGTCTCCTGTTTGGTTTCCACCCACCTGACATGCTTAGGATGATGTTCTCTACTCCATAGAACCTAACTAATTTTTTTTTCCTTACTGGCTTTCTCTGCTTCTTCCTTGCCCAGTTCAGGAGGTCAGCTGCGTGTACTCCTCTGTCAGGACAGAGAATTAGCCAGACAGATGAATAATACAATTATGGGAGGCAATAAAATCAAAAGAGATTTTTTGTTAACATTGGCACTGACTCACCATGTGAAGAGAGATACCTACTGGAGATTTTGGGAGGAAAATTAGACTTTGAAGCACTTTCCATAAATCCTGCTGTGTATTTTTCCAAACATTACAGCGTAATGGAAGAAGAAATGGGTGAGGAGCAAAGCTTCCACAACCTTTGTGTGGAAAGGGGGCAAATTAAATCTGGATTGCTCCAAATCCATCCCCACACTTGCAACTTCCCTGTTTCCCTCTCCTCCCCCAGATACACACAGCCTGTTTCACTGTGTTATTTCAATACAAAGAGGAGGAGTAAGGGTACAATGCTGGGAGATGAAAAACAGCATGTGGCTTATTCACAGCCTTCTACATATCCCCTTTCAGAGAGGGATCTCTCATTTGATGAAGATCCTTTTTTTCTGTTTAGTCATAAACAGATGAATCCTATAATAGCCTCTGTTTCCTCTGCTACAGGAGGTCTGTATGATTAATAAGATCTCCCTGTAGTGAATGCCAAGCCAAACAGATGAACGCAAGGCGCATCTGCTGTAGATTAAACATTTGGAAAAAACATTTTATAAATATTTTTTTCCACAACAACATATCCATATGGCAGTTAACTAGGGTATATATTTAAAACCTTGCATGTACAGTATATAGCCATGCATATGTATTTAATACACTTATTAAATAAGTACTTATGTTGTCACTCAACAGATATCTTTCTGATATGACTTTTCATCTATTTGAAATGTCAAATCAGACTGCTTGAAAGGACCACATTGCTTTCTTAAGCAAAACATGAGAAGACATTGCTTCTGAGTGGGTGGGTTAGTAGGAAGCAAACCTTTTATTTTATTAGTTCTCAGAAACAAGAATGTGTAAGATAATTACCTGGTTAGTATGAGGTAAAACGATACACTGAATACGGTTAGAGAGAGAAGATTGTCCTGGGTACAATGCAAACAGATACTGAGAAGAAAGTTAAACTAATTTGAGATTTCTTAGCCAAAAAACCACAGCATTTAAATTTAACTTTCAAAATATTTCAAAATACTGGAAGTAACTCTGTTTATAATTAATATTTTTTACTGTCATCCATTTGGTTAAAAGGATTTAGAGAAATAATAATAAAAAAAGAATCAGTTTCTTCTGCCTTTGATTCTATAATGGGCAGTTCTTTTTTTTTTTTCCTTCTGTGTTTTCTGCCTTTGAGGACTGGACCATTCATGAGAGATGAAATAGGACAAGTTAGCTCAAGCTACAACCAAATTCAGCAAGTAAATACAATCTGGAGAAGCTACTGACACTCTCAGATAAATCACTGTTGCATTTTAGTATGTTGTTCTTGTAAGACTTAGTGATATTACTGTAGGCTGATTTTACGATAGGTTGGGTTTTTGTTGTTTGCTTGTCATGAAACCTGATATGTGATTCAATTCCTGAAGTTTTTTAAAAAGTTGTCTTCGCTGGCTTTCCAGACTAGCAGCCAGAAAGAGGAAAAAATAGTCTTCTGAGATTCTGTAGATGCTTTGATTTTTGTCTTGTTAAGCATCAGGACTTGGTTTGCGCATGTGCATGGAAAACTGGGGCACTTATCTGAAGAGAAGGGCTCTCTGAATCTGACATTTGCTCCAGGAATGGCTAGTGCTTGTCAATTCATGTCTGTCTGGGCTCTAAGAATGTAAATTTCCAGACCTTAAAGCATGATACTTGCAACCAGACATGACGTTTACCCACATGCTTTTACACAGATTGCAGAACAGGGGAAAATAATTGCCTAACTTTGCTTTTATCGCACACCATTAGGTACTTAGCTGCCTCAGACAAGAAAGACAAAAGCTCCTCGTGTTTGAGAGCCTTTTAATATTTATGTTTATTTCAGTTTGAGATTTCTCTGCCTAAATTATTTGCTTTCTGATATTCCTGCCATAGTTTCCTGTCCCCTCTCTGAGATTCTAGAGGACAGATGGGAGCCTGGAGCTGGGCAGTTCCCTCACAGTTGAGCTACTGGCTTTGGTGACTGATATCTCATTCTGCTTTAGACTCTTTTCTTAATGGCCTGCTTGTCCTTGCTTTGATCCTGGTCTGCAAAGTACAATTTTACTACTTAAGTCAAATTGTTTTGTTGTTGTGTATGGAGTCTTGGAATAACATACTGAGCAAAATTTCCAGAAAACTTGTAGAAATAGTGAAAGAGCCATAGATCTGTTCAGAGCAATATTGAAGTGATCTTTTTTTGCATTTGGGTTGAAACCAAAACACAGAAGTGAAGCCTATATGAACACATCTAATTTTCAAAAGTATGTCTTTACAGTCCCGTAGTAAGTGCTCCTTAGCTGTCAGTGAAATTTAAAGATTACTTTTTTACATGTGCCACAACCATATGCTAAATTAGTTTGCAACCAGTTTTAATTAAATTAGTTTAATGTCATACAGTGGTTTAACAGAGACTAATTTTAGGCTAGCATTGGTTTGTTCCCAATAAATTCAACTTTAATTTTAGATCTATTTAATAGTGTTCCTACAGCCCTTAGTACTGGTTTAGCAGAACTGGTATGTAGCAGCACCTTCATTTAAGCCTTAAGAATCCTGGGTTCCCAAAATGATAACTAAGCTTCTGCTAGCATTTACCATCAGGTTGCACTGCCTGTAGGTCTCCATGCTGGTGGATTTACCAGCTGCCCAGAGTGAACTGTGAGAGCCACAGACAACAAATGATACAAGCTCTAACTGAATGTTCTGGATATGAACCTCCCACGCATGCGGGCAGAGAGTCCATCCAAGAAGGAAGCTGGGACAATTTCCCAGATGCTTCCACTGCATCCTGTAACGATACAGAAAGGTCATTGTGAAGAGAGAAGGTGCCCAGACAGTCCCGGTGGTAGCATCAGTAACAGTCATTGAGGGCACAGTATTCTTAAAAGGCAGACTTGAGCATGCATGGGCCAGTCTGTGTAGGTTATGTGTCATCCAAGGAATTTTGCAAAGGCTCTTTAAAAGATGTTTTTTCTCTGCTCTCCTCTGCCAGACCTTTGCCAGTGCCTCCCACAATCTCATCCAATTGTAGGAGGACACACAATGGGGAGGCTTCTCATTATGTCAAGGGAATGTTTCTTTGGGGGAGAAAAAAAAAAAAAAAAGAAGTATTTGCTTTATTTTTTACCGAAGAATAGCTAATTAAAGTGAAATAAAAGGAGGATGAGATGAGTAGACAGAAAAGGTCAGACTAAGTCTTGATATTGTTTCCTGTTGGTTCACCTCAGAGATAAAATGGAGTTAAGGAATTGGCCTCATCTCTGCCCCTGCCAATGACCTGCATGAGACTTGTCTGCTTGGATGCAGCACCCCATTCTCTTCCAGTTTCTGGGATGAAGACTTTTACCTTCCTATGAGCCCTCTAGATAGTCAGAGGAAAGACTGGAGGGTACGAAGGGATTTCATTTCCTCTAGGTTTTGTTAGAACATCAAACCACAGTTACCAGCAGAGATTATAGGAAAACTTTTTTGGGAAAAAACAAAATAAAACAAAACAAAAAACCTTTCAACTGAAAAAGATACTTTCTAGAAAAATGTTTTATATTTTGCAAAAAAAAAAAAAAAAAAGTCTTTGGAAATAGAAACTCTTTTTATTAGAGACAGTGGTTGAAGAAATCTTTTTGTCAAAGAAAGATTTTATTGACAAAAAAAAAGGCCCAAGTTTTCCATAACAGAAATTGTTTTCCTGATCATCTACAGCTCAAATAACAGTCTTTGGTGTCTGTGGCAGCACTTTGGTGTCTATGGCCAAGGACTTTTAGCATCTTGACTTTGGTTGTGGATCTGATGCAGTTAGCTGCTGTCTAAGGTGAGAAGTGCATGCAGTGAATAAAAAGCTGGTCAGGGCTGGGAAAGAGAATGACAAACTTTTATCTGAAAACATCACTTTAAATTCTCTATAGAATTACCCATGGTTCTCAGCCAATATGTTTTTGTGACTTAGCTACATTTCCTGCCAGATTTTTCATTTAGATACAGATCCCTTGCTCCTACAGTGTGGAAACCTGAATAATAATTTCAGCTGCAGAAAGCCCTGGTGAATTGCTGGCCTACTTTGCTCTCCCAGGGGGAAGGTGCATTTCTCTAATTCAGGAGCCATTGCTTTGGCAGATGGCTCTATTTACTCAATGAGCAGGTCAGGACAAGAGGAAAAATGGAACATAATCCAACAGTATCATTTAAAGGTAGTTTTGTGCAACTACACCAAAGTCATTGCAGTCAAAATCTCTAGGGAGTGTGTTCATTTTTTAGCCTTGCTTCTCAAGGAAATGAGGCTGTTTTCCCATCTTTCTGTCAGTGTCTATCCTCTCCCACTGACTTACGAATCTTTGCCATTATGAAGAAAAAATGACTGAACGGAAGAGGGCTTTCAAAAATACAAAATTCCAACAATGTTAACAGAATACGGCAACTGGGAGAGGAGGCCCAGAGTGCCTCCGTGGAGGAAAATGCAGGCAGAGCAATCTCTTGCCATTCCCAGTCAGGGAATTGCAAATCCCAGTCAGGGATTTCAGAGCAGACTGGGGAGCTGCCTGTAGAGGACAAGGTGTTAGGTACATAGAAAGAAATAAAGCATGGTATTTGTTGCATCCAGGGCACTTTGTCATTGCCTCTTTGCAAAGAGCTGGCCCCTGATCTCTGTGCTTTTATCAGAACTGTAAAAAAATCTTTGTCTATGAACCTCTTTAGCAACGCACTAACACCTAGCACAGGAGCAGTTAGCTATAGAAATGCAGTGTTGACTCAACACCCAAAGAACAGTACTGGGTTAGGTACTGTTCCACTGATCCCAGCCTAGATAAGCTAGCTCCAAATCTGGGAAAAGAAGCACTCTTTAAAAAAAAAGAAGGAAAAAAAAAAAAGAAAAAGAAAAAGATTTGAAAGCCAACTAAGAAAACATTTTGTGTTCCCAAGAAGTTGAACTTTGTGCATTAAATTTCATCTCTGTTTTGACTGACGCTCAAAACTGGTTTTGGAACCAGATGTAAACATTAGTATTATTATGGCTTCTTTAATGCTGAGCAAGAAAAATATTTTTTGCTTCAGTTTTCCTGGAACTGAAAGAACGAACAGTGAGAGATGGCAGAGCAGGTTCAAGTTCCAACTGATTATTGGATTCATTAAAAATGGGCTGTCTGAAGCAAACAATATAAGCAAACCCTGAAGAAAACAGAGAGAGGAGGTGCTGTTTTTTATCTTTATACAATTTCCCCACCAGCAAGTTAAGCATTTTGAACTATTTCAAGACATTTTTCATTTTGTTTGTAAATAAGCATGCACTTGTTCTGGGATTTTAGTCCCTAACTGTCTGCTTTGTCCAAGGGAGAAAGGCAAAAACATGAGTGAAGCCCAAACAATAAAACCTCAGCAATGGATCAGGCTGGTTATTATTACATGATTTCAGGCTTTGAAAGGTCATGTATGTTTTTCAAGCTGGATTTATTTTTTATACTTATTTGTAATATTACCTCGCTGTGTTTCATAATGTCAGGAAAAATGTCTGGTTTCAGGCCTAAAATGTCAAAGCAGCATTTTCAAAAGCACTCAGCACTGGGCCAAATGTTTTTCTGTTGGAATCAGCGGTAGCAATCTCTTCCGCAGTCCTATTCTTTGCTATTCTTTGTGGCAACATTTCTAGTAAGAAAGATAAAAGCATGGCAGATACGAGTCCTGGATTAACTTCCCATGCTTCCTAATGACTACGGGTTAAATCACAGAACTATTTTATGCCTCAGTTTACATCTAAGTGAAGCATAAAATCTCTATCTCAGAGGGCTTTGCAGTTCACCAACCCCTGGGAGTGGCAAAAGTGCTGCTGAAACAAGTGCCAAGTATATATCACGAAGGAATGGTCCCTATGGTGTGGTGAGGTGTAATATAGATGCAGCTGATGCAATCTAGATATATATCTCCACCTGGCCACCATGTTAGTGAATTATTCTGGATGATACTGTAACAACCAAGAACTCCTCTAGCAAGCAAAATCATAAAGATGAGAATCTGTTGTTGATTTTCCCTTTCTAAGTGATTTTGCTGCTGAATTTGTCATGTTGAAGACAAAAAAAAAAGGGGGGGGGGGAGGAGGATGGAGCATAGAATAAATTAATTTGCTGTTCTAACAACTTTGATGCAAACTTTTTTGTTTTTTTTTTTCATGACTCTTCTGCCAGTCAGCACGCTGGTGAAACACATCTAGTCCTGTCTGCTGCTGTAGGATGAAAATGCTCAATACCATATTTTTAAGAAACACATTTTTTGCCTACTCCAGACATACGTCTTTAGTTGTAAGTATGCCCAGACAAAAAGAGATTGCTCTCAGATTCTCTAATCCTCTGGGGAAGATAAAAAAAATCTTCATTCCCCTGTTGTTGTCTGTCCTCTCCTGTACCTTGTGTTACTGTGGCATCAGCTTAGAATAAGCTGATAAGAGAAAAGTACCATCAACGCGTGCTACTTCTGTGCAGCAGGAATATTTCCTTAGACTTGGTTTATGAATGCTATATTTTTTCCTAGTGGCCTGTTTTACTGCAAAGCAGCATTGCTGTGATATAGGAGTATGATCTGTACATGGTTTTTTTCATGGTGTTTGGTAGAACATTGCCATCAGCAATATTATTCTTCAGCCTGTATGGAGGTGCGATAGTGGCTGAAAGCAGTCCAATCATCTTGTGGTCTTCCAGAGAACCTGATAAATTAGAACACCTTATAAGAAGGTTTTTTCTTCCTACTGTAATACTTGTCCCCAGTTCCTCTGTCACACTCACTTCAAGCTGGGAGTGGAGAAATATTTGGCCCCTGGGTGATAATAAAGAATCATAATAAAATTCTGGTCCCAAAAGACCAGTGAGTTCAGTGAGAGCAGTTGTTCAGTTGGTGCATCCCAAATTGCGGTATCTGTTCGTGAAAGGAGGAACTGCTTGATCAAAGTCTCAAGCTGAGGAGAAGAAAGTATCCTCTGATAGAGGGATATACATGCCCTCCATACAGTCATAAACTGCCTTAGAATGAGAATTAAGAAGATATTTTAATGGAGGACACCAATGCTAAAATTATTTGTTGAATAAATTTGTGTCCTGATGAAATTAAGGAAGTTTAGTTGCATCCATAATAATTACTAATAGTGAGAACAAATAGGAGTTATTGTCTGAGGGCCCTGCAGCAAGCTGGAGATGCTTTCTGATCTGGGACGCTGTAAGCACGACGGCCCTTCAGCCAGCCTACAGAAGTGAGCTGAGTGTTTTACCATGTCTTAGATAATGCATTTAATTAGTATGTTAGCGAGCCATTGACTTCATAATTTTTCTTTTGTTTTTTTGTCATTTCAGATTATTTATTTTTTGTGTTTTCATTCTTCATATTATGAAATATTTCTTTTTTCATATTTCAATTGCCTGTTGAACCCATCAGACTTCAGTGGTAAACGAAGTGAGAGGACAAATGACTTAGCTCTCATTTTTCCAACCATTCTTGGATGGAACCTTGAGAGGAAAAGAAATGGTCTTTCAGAGTCAGCTTCTGTTAAAATTCTGCTTCTTTATTTTGATTTTTAATAAGATGTAATATCACAATCACTCTTCTCTCTTGACACTTGGGGAGAGATTCTGAAAGGTATAAATGGCAGGTATTCACCTAATTCCCATGGAAAGTGTCTGTAATTCCACTGTAATGTCAGTCAAATTGTGCCGGAGCTGAGATTGCTCGCTGCCTGCACAAAACAATGCTGTAAGGTAGGAGTTGCACTGTGGGCGTGTGAACGACTTCAGAGAGGGGTGGCCTGGCACAGAGGTGGGAGCTCCTCTTGCCAGTGATGGTACAACTTCCAAGCTCTGACAAGGGTCAGAACTAGCTCAGTATTCTGTTAAGGCAACTTCTAGAACTGTAGGATGTTAGGATTTTTCCTGAAAGAGAAGAATAAGGCTTTGAACCACGTTCCTACCTGCTCACACTGATTAATAGTCATCTAGGCTCTCCCACATCCCATGATGTGGTTGCCAGACCCCCCTACACTAACCTGGAGCTGCCTTCTCTTCTGAACATTGTGCTAACCCAGAGGCTGCTCTGCCATCCCTTACAGCCTCTGTCATCCTGCTGCTCTTAGGTAGCACAAAGCTCATGGGAAGCGGGGAGGACACTGAAGTTTATACTTACTCCCATGCTTAAAGGTACTGTGGAATCAGGGCCTTCCAAAATTAAAATAAATTGCTCTTCTTTAAGAGGACACAATTATCTAGTCTTCATAGAAATCAAAGCAATTAGGAAGGAGTAAGTCAGCAACAGCAACAATCCT
>JAOWBP010004554.1:9336325-9349218 GCA_028571105.1 Tragopan temminckii
GCCGGGGCGCGGAGCCACACGCGGCGCCGCTCCGCTCTTCGCTCTCCAGAGGGAGCGGTCCTCGAGCGATGGGGTGAGCCGCGTCGTGCAGGTGAAGGGCTGCTAACACCCGCTGCCTCCTAAGGAGGGCAGGGGAGGTGCGCTGCCGTAGCTCGTACTCCATCGTTTTCGTTTATTTTTTGGACGCTGTTCGCTAGGAACACACGTCGGAGCGGAGCGGGTGACGAGCGTGTGGGAGCTGCTGCTCTCAGGGCGGGAGGCGTTCGCTGAGCTGCAGGGTTGGGCGCATTGCCGCCCCTGCGCAGAGCTCCGGCGCACCAGTGAGAACCCCAACTGCGGGCAGATTGTAACAAGTTCGCATTGTTTGAGCGCTTTTTTTTTTTTTTTTCCTTTTCTTTTTTTTCCTCCTCCTTCAGCTCCTTTCGAAATCTGAATTTGGGAATTTAGAATTTCCGTGAAAGCGGCCCCTCTTGGCGCGAGGGGTTGCGGTAATTCCCCGCCCCTCGCTGGAGGCTGCTTCGGACTGACGCTGCAAGTCGTTTTCCCCGCTGTCGGACGCTTACTGTCATTGCAATATAATATAATATCATTGCATTCTGACCTCAGCCGGGTGGTTTATAGGTAGCGTGTTTGAACGCTTCTTTGCTATTTATTTCTTTATTGTCGAGCAAAGTATCTAAAAGTCTTAAATCTTTGCACACGAGAAGGCTGTCAACGTTTTCGGCTGTCGTGTGGTACGCCGAGAGCTTCTGTTTGAGTTAGAGGGAAGGAAGGCACTGCAGCCCTAAAGCAGCAGCTGCTACAGTTCTCTAAAAATCAGACTATCCACAAATGCAGGGTGAAGTTCAGGAGCACGCTTCAGCTCTTGAAGCCCTGCCCTCATTAAAGCATTGTTTTAAGTGATCTTCATTTCTCATACCTCCCTCTACTATATTTTACGCTTTGTTGCTATCAGTTGAAAATATTATTGCCTACAGTCATAACACAGAATGATTTAATAGATACAAGAGCATCACTAAGCCACAAAGCATACATTTTACAGCACTTGCACCTAAATCATCGGGGCTATTGATGTAACCTAAAATTCCTGTATTACATTTAATTTGAGTTTAGAATACTGAAAAATGCCAGAACTTCCTGGAAAATAGAGCCAAAAGCATACCAAAGCTTCCCACCTGCAGTGGGTGCACAGATACTGCACAAAGAATTGGGTGTGTGGGATACGACATCCCAGCAAGTCTCACTGGGTTTTTCCTCCCTTGTGGCCTGATGTGTGCCGTTTCTTGGTTCTCTGTTTGATAATTAGCCCGGCAATTAGATCAGCTGGGTCTGCCATCACACCCATAAATGCTTACTCATTGTCCTATTTAATTAACCCCTGCTGCTTAGTCACAGTTATCTCAGGAGCCCTCTTACCACAGACTAGGTGTTTTCTGTGAGAGAAGTAATTTGTTAATGAAAGCAATCAAATTCATATATATATGTAAAATTATGTATCAGGATTTAATCTGCAGTAGCATTTGTCAGGAGGGAATGAAACTTCATACTAATTTAGTGAAAATAGAACCTAATAATGTTGTGTTTCTCTTTTGGTACTTAACTGATAATCTTTTAGAGGAGGGGATGCGAGGAGGTGAGCCATCAGCTTGAGCTATCGGTTGGTTCTTCTGAGCGTGGGATAATGTTAGAAAACTTGCGGTATGGGGAAGCAAAGTGAGATAGGAGTTAAATGAACTGTCAGCTGTACAAAAAGTTTTAAGGTCATATATCCATTGAGATTCAAAGGTAACTTATGGAAAGTCTACATCTTGTAGTTACGTACAACAGCGTTTGTCAGCATGTGACAAATGAAGTAAATAATAGGTAGATACATATTTAAGGTGCATGTGTGAACGTGGTGAAGTCTAATGAGGAAATCAGATGATTTGACCCACGCTCTTCTGAGTGGTTCTACAAATGTTGCCAGCAGCATGAGACAGGGCAATGATGGAGGGCTCAGTGGATGTGCTGGATGTTACTGCTGGGTCTGTTTACAACACTGTAGCCTTGGAATGTTGTGTTGGTACGGGTAGAGGTGGTACTGCTCTCTGAAGTAGATTAGAGAACCAAAGTGACTTAAATAGACTCCTCAATAAGGGGAAATGAGGTCACTGATCTACTGTGTTTCACAAAACAGCTCCGTGAATGGTTGTGTTTCTGCAATCAAAACAACGAATCGAATGGAGACAGTAGAGGGTGATGCACGAGCCAAGATGAGCAACCAAGGGTAGGTGGACCTCTTTATCACACAAGACTTTGTATAAAGCAGTGGTGGCTTTGCTTATGTCATTATTGGTCTTCAAAAGGAGTTAAGTTTTTCTGGGAATTTTATATGTCTACACTGATATGAAAATGTGAAAGCTTTTTATATTGATTGCTCACGGAGAAATGTCCAGATTAGCATACAATAGCTCTGCTAATCTTTGAAACTGCTTGGAAGGAGCAAACCTGTTCTCTTTCAGGCTCTAAGTGGGATTTTGCAAGTGTTGTTTATGAGCACCTCAACTTCCACTGAATGAACTGAGAGTGATTCTAAATCATATTTGTGCTCAGATTCTATAGGTGCAGGTATAAAGTACCTTATGTTTGACAGTACTCTAAACCAGCTCTTCTGTAATGTTAAGTTGTGGTTACAAGGCCAGCCCTAAGTCATGGGCCTAATTTCAGCACTGTGTTATCAACTACTCAGTTTTTATTGTGCTCAATATTCTTGCCAGTAGAGATAAGAATCCTCTGCTTCTCATCAGGCTTGGGGAGGAAAACAAAAGAAACAGGTTTTTTTTGTTGTTGTTCCAAAGGGTATTTTGAGTGTTTTTATATTTTCTACTACATCAACTATAAACATAAATTGCTACTTTATGGTATTCAGTTCAGAGTTGTAATTAGATCTAAATCCTTGATCTCTTTAATAAGAGCTCTGCATTGTTCACACTGGAAAGTTACCAGGAAAAAGTAGAGCTGAGAATTCTCTCTGAAAATCATAAGATAAAAGCTATTGCTTGTTTACTATTTTACTGCTCTGTGTGCATGCAAGGTAAGTGTAGATAGAAGTGGCTTGCGGATCAGCTAGCAGGACAGTTCCTGAGAAACTAATCTGCTTGGTTTGCCCTTGAGGAGGTCTTAGCACCATAAGGGCTGTCTCAACTTTTGGTTGACTCAGGTGTGCAGTAACATGAAAGTGCTCAGAGATTCTTCCAACCCTGTCCTCCTCCTGTGCTATTCTAACAGTGTGCTTCGTCATAAACTGCAGTAACTGTCACCATGATAGCAACAATACCAAGGATAAAGTAAGACTTTCTTTCCCCTTTGCGATCTGAAAGTTTATGAGTTGAGGAGTACTTGTCACTAAGCAAGGCTTTGAGCAGGGTGCTTGTTTTCTGAATACTTTTGAAATAAGCTAACAACTGCAAAGATGCAGTAGAACAGAAATGCTTCTTAGGAAGAGGTGGGTGTTGCTGATATAATTCTCTCTGCGTGGGACAGCTATGGCATAGGGGGCTCTGCAACTTCTATCTTATCATGTCCTGCTGGAGTAGAAGTTTACAACTGCTGTTTTCTATCTGAGAAATTCAGACAGTGCAATATAGTAACGTGTAATGAAAAACACTTTAGTGATTTGAGGAATTGTCTCAGGGCTGTGCCACTGACATGGATGTGGCCAGTAAGCCCCATGCGCTCCCAGTGTGATATGGCTGCTGCTGTATGTCTGGTGGTTCCATAGGGCAACTGTCAGTGTTCTGACTGGGCTGCTTGGCTGGAAGGTGCAAATAATCTACACAGATGTGAGATAAAGCAGCGAGGGAAAGAAGAATGCTAATATTCCTAAGGAAACCCACAGTGCTGTATGCCAGCCCGTGCTCTATGGCTTTATTTGTTAAGGGCTGCACTTCTCACTATAAGCACTGCTGTCTTTGCATCCATCTAAAAACCTGAAGGGCATTATTTTCCTTCAGGTATGTGCTAGCTGTTACCACTCCTCAGAGGGGAAGCCTCTGAAGATGAAGATGGATGTTGAGGTGTATTTAAATCCATACATAAATCTATACTTATGCACTTGCATTGAAAATGTTTACAAAAAAATGTTGATTAGTATTGGTAGTTCTGTACTTGTTGCCCCATGTTGCTTTTTACAGCACTGAGTGTGGAAGCCAAATAAAAGATCACTGAGAGACTCCAGCTATTTTTACAGTGTTTCTGGATAATACCTCAGATGTAGGCTGCTGAGTGGCAGACTGCTTTGTTAGGATGGCTGTGATTTCTTCTAAGTAAACTAAGTCCTGTTGAGACTATGGACTCTGACTTCATCCGAGAACAAAACCGAACCGACCAAACAAAAAAGCCCCAAAAAGCAATGAAACAATAATTAAAAACACAACAAAAAGGAACCCCGCTGAAGTCTATCACATCAAGGAATATGTTAATTAGAGCTCCTGGGTTACCATTTATTAGAGGAATCCGTGGTGTGCTTAGAATGATTGTATTTTGTAGCCAAATTTAGAATGGTCATGATCTTACGGTGGCTGTAATTATCCCATGACTTTATGAGTGGTGTCTGGCATTTCTATTATCCCAACTTAAAAATGTTTTCTCTCTGTAAAATGTCACAGCTACAGCTTTTTGCAGGTTTCTGTGCTTGAGAGGTATGAGCAGTCTTAACTGAGTTTAGATACTTGTCAATACTTCCCGGAGTTAAGTTTGGGTTTGAGAAGACCCATTGCTTCTGTTTGTGCTGTAGCTGATGGAGTTTGGTATACGTGCTCCCCAAAGTTATTTCTATGGTGCCGTGGAAGGTTTTTTCACTGTCAAATTGTTGGACTTTTTGGCATCAGAATTCTTGGTTTGGAGGCGTTACCTCTGAGTTCTGCTCCACAGCTCCAGTTGCAGAGGACTTGCAGAATGCTGCCTGGTTACAATTTAAAAGATCACCGAATATGACCACCACTTCTACCCTTCTCTGAGTGAACAGTTCTTGTAAATGCGTAAGTGCAACACATACTGGAATTCTCCCCATATATGTGCTGGAGTACCTCAACATAATGTCTATTACAGTGAAGCAAAGAAGACATAATTTAGAGTTTTGTTGCATTATATAAACTGAAATCAAACAGTTCACGGTCTTTGAAAGTATTTTTTCTCTCAATAGAGTGCATGTTTCAAATCAGAAGAGTTGGCTTTTTTCTTTTTGCATGGAAGGCAGGGGGTCTGGGACATTTTAATAGCTTTCATGTTCAACTCTGCAAATATATTATTGCAGCACAATAGTTTCTTTGCATGAGAATTGCTTAAATGATTCAAAATGGATTGAAAAATATATTTCAGGTTTTAATTTTATGCACAGAACATTAATGAGCAGTGCCCCTTAGAGACATACTGTCAGTTTAACATATTCACAATAATCTCAACACAGATGTTATTCCATTTAAATCCTTTTAGAAAGAAGAAACTAGCAATTTTTCCTTGGAGAACATCAGAAAATATATTATTGTTGAAATTACATTTTGATCCCAGAATGCTGTGTAAAATATCACTGCTAGGATGAATAAGTAGCGCATTATTTCTGATGATAAGCCTGTAAAACTTTTCTGAGCCTTCTGTAAATTCTACAAACAAGTGAAAATTCTGTTAGTGCCATGCAGTTCTGTTTCCCTTGAGGATGACTGTAGGCGATGATGGCTGTGAGCGTCTCATTGTGTTCCAATTTAAGAGGATATTTGTTTTTAGTTCAGAATTCTCTATTTGCAGCTCTAACACGGTGAAGTTGTCTCTACCAGATACATTTTACTGCTCTTTCTCTCAGCACGTGCATTAGAATACCTGCTTGGAAGAAAGTATGTATTTAGATTAACTTTTTGTTGGTGTTGGAAGCATTTATAATGCACTTTGTGTTCTGCAGTATGCCAGTACTTTGTTTTTCTGCTTAATGTACTCACATTGTACTCTGTTCTCTTATATTTTGAAATATTATTTTTTGGGGGATGACTCATAGTGATGGTTCTGCTATTTCCCCAGGCTATCAAAGCCTCTCTAGGACTGCGCAAATACAAGAATGATTCTTATTTTTGATAATGGGGTGCATAATGTGTCACCAGTTGTTTTTTCTGGGATGGGGAGCAGTGAGGATGGTGGGGTGGGAGGGCAGTTGATCTGTTACAGAATCAGAACTAAATGTAGCAGTTTTGGCCAAGGCAGTGTTCCATTCCTTTCCTTGTGAAGGGACTCCAGCTCCTGCAGCCATCTTGTGGAGTCTGGCAGCAGTAATAAAGATTGCAGTTTAGAACACATTAAGATCAGTGTTTCAAGGCCGAAAGCTGCTGTATGAGCCTTGATGCAGAACACTGCATGGGAGAATGACTTGCTGAAACTTCAAGGCAGTGCAATGGAATATTCCTTATGCAGCAGTACTTATTTTGCATAAGCAGATAGCTTGTGAAATAGCTGCTCCTTTCTCCTCTCTGTTGTTAAGAACGTTAGAGGAGAAGCACCTGTTAATCTGATGATGTAAACTAGCTGCAGAACTGTAAGCAAACAAGAACATATCATAACATTTCTGAGTGCAACCGCTGAGTTTAAATAGAATATCTCTTATTTAAAGTTGAAAATGAACAAGAATCCACTTCAAATTTAAAGATAATTCACATAATGCTCCCACTAAATTTTTTAAACTACTAATGCATTTTTTATTGATTGAAGTTGTAAATGTAAAATTTTGACATGCATTTAAATATTAATAGAAACTCCTAGACACAGAAGTAAAAAATTGCTCTGTGATTTTTAAAGACCAAAGAATATGGTAATTTCCCTGCTCCTGTAGCTGGTTGATTGCGATGTGTATTAATGATATTAAGTATCATTTGCTTTGGGCTCACAGAATTATAACAGTGGATCAATTTGCTTCTGTTGGTGCTCTGGATCTTTTGTTTGTATAAATTTTAACTGTATCCCTGGTAAGATTTGTACAGCTTAGTCAGATGTGAAATCTGCTAAGTGTAATTTAGTGACCATCATTGAAAAGATGATAATCTTTTTCAAAAAATATTACTGATATTAATGCCTGGAATGCTCTTAGATTAAGTCCATGCCTGGAGAATGAATTCAGTTCCTCAACATAATACAAAGGAAAAGGAATGTACTCTGCAGCAATCTGGGTTGTTTGTTTTTTTTTTTAGTAGCTGTGGGAGGTCACAGGATTTAAAATATTTACACTGTCATACTTCTGAAATGCAGTGATCCCAGACATACTTAGTTGCATTCAGAAGACTCAATATTTAGACATACGCTCTATAAGTAATGTTGCCATAGTGAAGAATGATTGTACAGTGACTGTGGTAGAAAAACTAATGCATAAATCAATTTAGTATTGATAGTGGGGAAAACCAGGATGGTGGTACCGAATTTAGGGTAGGATTTTGCTGCTTTTTTTTAACTCTAAGTAATATTTTTCTTTATACATTTGTGTAAGTCTTTATTGTTACCAATAATTTTATTCAAGGTTTGGCAACTTTCTTTGATCAGATTTGCAACTCCTTATGTAAACTGTACCTGGAACATAACATGAATGGGTTCTTTTCTATAAGGATAATGGCTGCCTGGGTAGGTGCTGTAACAAGATAGAAGCAGCAAAAAGGTAAATGATGAAGCATCTTCATGAAAGTATAAGCTTTGGTTTGATAGGTCTTTGAGTAACCCAGGTTATGAAATGCAATTTAACACGTGTACCCCAAATAGAGGAAAGCAACTTTATTTTCAGTAACAAGTTAAATAGAACCCACTCATGCAGGATTTCACATTCAAGTAATTGTGGAGGAGGGGGAATTACAAGAACAGAAAGAAAGTTTACTCTTCCTCTTCATAATGAAAGCAAATGTGTTTTTCTGCAGAATCTGCCAAGCCTGTGTTTTAATGATTTAACAGATGGAGTTGGCACATGTGAACCTGGAAGATGCATCTGTCTGATTTTTCCAGTCTGAGGATTTTTTAACTGCATTAATAGCACACACAGACGATGGTAAAATATCACCTCCCCAGGCTGCTTTGCTCTCCTAACACATAATGTCTTTTAAGAAAAAAAGTGATAGGAGAGTGGGGTGAGGGAGAGGCCAAAGAAATGAGGTTTTGAAAAGTTTTATATCTTCTGTCTTCACTATGCCAGGCTTTTAAACCTCTCACTTTGATGAATTTTGTGTGTGTACGGTGGGGAAACAGAAATTCCACTCTGGCACCCTTATCTGTGGTATCAGTTCAGTTAATTACTTACTCTAAATAAGGGCCCTAATATGAATTTCTTTATTTTAGGATGTATTTCTTAACACTCACCCAGCCTTTCTGCTGAAATGAAAGGTGTGGCTACCTGTGTAAAAAGCCTGGAGACTATGGATTCAATACTTCCGTTGTGTGTAGGAGCTGACTAAAATTGCAAGTCTTCTGCAGACATCTCAGTGAGAAATTCTCACTTCGAAGAAAAGTATTGTCCAAAGGCCTGATCAGTCGTGGTGCTCAGGTAGCACGTAGTAAGCTGTCCAGATGATTACACTGATGCTGCACACAAGCTCTTGCCAGGATGTGTCCAAAGGAGGAGAACAAAGATGGTGATGTGTCTAGAGGACAAGGATACAGGCTGGGAGGAGGCCTGGTGGCAGAGGGCAGGCAATGGAGCTGAGGGAATGGCACGAAGCTGCGTCAGGGAGGGTCAGGCTGGGGGTTAGGAAAAGGTTCTTCACCAGAGGGTGCTTGGGCCCTGGAAAGGGCTGCTGGATTTCAAGGAGTATTTGGACAAGGCTCTCAGACATGGGGTTGGATTGTGGGTGGTGCTGTGTGGAGCCATGGGAAGGGCATTATGGTCCTTGTGGATCCCTTTCAATTCTGGATATTCTAGGATTCTATTGGATATGGAAGGGATTCTCATTCTGTTTCTAAGTAAAAATATGGTGGAATTGCTTTTCTATCACAGGAAAGTAATAATCTGTCGAGCTGTCTGTGCCCTTTCTAAATATTTCGGGTGTTTAATACTGTGAGCACTGATGGTGACAAGGTACCTCAAAACGTCAATCATTGTTTTAAGACAAATGTGCAGAACAGGACAAAAGGCTTTTGAATTCAGTTGTTTGGTTTGGATGAAAGATGCAATAATATAAAGTTGCATTATCCTACCATATGGTTTATGCATCTGCAAACCACAGTAAATCAAACGCAAAGCCAACCTTCTGTGTTTTGTCTAGACCAAGTTAGAAGTAGGTAGCTTGCTTCTTTCTGAGGCTGAAATTTTGAGCACTGACACTGCACTTCTTGCAGAGACAGTACTTGCTGAAATGACAATGACTTTCACTAACAGCTTTAGATGAAATTGAGAAGTGACAGATTCTGGTTTCTAGGGCTGTAAAGTCAGAAGATTTGGCCTTATTGAAACCATTCATCAAGCAGTTCTGGTGAGCAGTAATAAGACTTCTGAATTCTCAGGCAACTTATTGTCAATATGAAAGGTAATAAGGAAAATTTTCCTGTCTAAAGACATATTTGACAAATTTTTAAAAGTTTGGAAATGTTGAAATTAAGAAAGTGAAAAACTGTCAAAAACAAATACCTGATTTTCCTTTACTATACGTTTTTCACAGGAGATATTTTGGTTGTGGATGTATGAATGTAACGTACAAATATTTTTTTTCCTAAACTGAGGATAAGTAATAATTAATCTGTGATGGATTTAACTGTGTTACGGTGCTTATGTCACTTATTCTCTGTGTGTATACAGGGATTTGTTTTGACAAAAACTGAATGATTCAGCAATGGTCTTATCTTCATTTGAAGATCACCAAACTCAGTGAAATGACTGACATCCATAAAAACTGAATGAAATTCTCTTATAGTTAGAAAAAAAATCGAACAATTAGGTATGTAGATAAAATGCTATTAGTTCATTCCATTGTTACCTGCCACCCTTTGGAGGTGACGGTTTCATTTGACAATGAAAGCTCAGACAACCAGCTTCAAATACATTTGTAACTTCTGACTGAAGTTAGGTGTGATTAGTCCTACTTTTGCTGTATTTCATAAAATAAAAAATAGGAGAGTTACATGATGATTTTTGTTGTAAAAAAAAAAAAAAAAAAAAAAAAAGACTTGAGACATTGCAGTATCAAACATGTGTATTTCAGTAGCCTTAGTCTGATTTTTGCAGACAAGAATAGAACGGGTCTCTTCACTTTTTTTTGTGATTCAGAGAAGAGTGCTGAGAAACTGGAAGCACTGGAGTCCCAGGAAGAAGAGAGTGCCAATTTTCTGCAAGCACAGGACATTGAAAATATCACTGCATTAACCATAGCAAATACCACTAGAACTGTTTGTTTTAGTACCCTCATGTATTTTAACAAATGGCTTCACAGTTTTAAGGTTTGATTAATCAGTTCGTTGTGTTCCTTCTTCAGAAGAAAACGTGTTGCTGATATCCCTTGGCAGGAGAGGCATACGGGTTCTAGCTGAAATGATGAAGCATTCTTTAAATTATCAAAACAAAAATATGCCTTGACACTCTGCTTTTCTCTGCTGCTATTCCAACCAAATTGCATTTGGAAAGAGTGATGTGGCTCTTTTTTGTCGTTGGCTCTGGTGACCATACTTCATCTGGATGAGATTCTTCACGTTTGTGAGGTGTGGCACGCAGGGTGCCAGCAGCAGTTCGGCACCAGTTCTCTTGCACTGCTCTCTACTTCCAAAGTTTTTAATATTGCAGCTCAAGTCAAACAATAAGTAGAAAATATTGCTGAATATACGTAAGCTATCTAAAAGCAAATAAAATCAAACACAGCTCTCTCTATTCTCACTGTAAGTTCTTTCTTTCCTGCTTCTGTTTTTCTTTCAAGTTTTCTGGTTCTTATTTTTCTTTAAAAAAAAAAAAAACAGTTTTTTTTTTTTTAAATGATTTTACAAAACATTCTTTAAGGTAAAGTCTGTGCTAAGGGGGATGCCTTTGAAATGCAGCTATGAAAATCATGTGCTCTTTGGGATTCAATCCAGTTGATAAACCAGGTCATTCCAAAGCTCCTGCATCACATGTGAGAAGATCCACTCATGCCATCCACCTCAAAAACAAAAAACCCACACGTGCCTTTTGGAGGACGAGTACATTTTACTTCTCCAACTAATTCTGAAAAACAACCATGTTGCACATTCAGGATTTTTTTTATGTGCTTTTATTTCCTTCTTCCACTATTTTTCTTCTGGTGAGTGATAAGTACTATAATTTGGTTTTTATTTTTGTTTCTTTGGTGACAGAGAGAGAGAGAGGAAATTTGTGCCTTTAAAGTAATTCTCATTTGATGTCCATTCCATACCAAGCTAGCTGAAACCTTTCTGGTTGCTCTAACAGTTGCAGAGCTGGTTACTGAACATTCCCATTATTTTAGACACCAGGCATTTTGATTTCTGTTGTAATGTTTCCATTATGATGTTAAGGAGCTAATGTGTGTCGTGTTGCTGGGCAGTCTTTTCTCTCCATGTGAGCGTGTAGGTATACCAGAAACAGTTAAAAATTGCATTGAGCACTGCCTAAGAACTCCAACTTAGCATCATGTTTTGAACTTATAAACACGATAAGAGAACATCTGCAAGATGGTGTGCTCGTAGCCTCTAACTTCTAGAAACTAAATGGAAGGTTAATATTGAAAGTGTCAGAGATCCAAACAATCCTGAGGCTATTTCAATACTGGTGATTGTAATTATTGGTGGTTTTGACTGCCAAATTTCTTTGCACGTTTTTTCCCTTTCGGTTTCCTGTTTCCACTCGTGCAAATTGTAAGAGAATTCTGAGAGATTAGGGAGAGACTTGGACTGGATGACCTCCAGAGGTCCCTTCCAGCCCTCGTGATCCTGCAGTTCTGTGATTCTCTATCAGTGTATTTGTGCATGTGGTGGTGGTGGTTGTTGTTGAGAAACTGTTTGTACTCAAGCATGGATTTAGATTTTTTTAGTAATCTGTTTATTATTTTTTTTCCAAGGAATAGAACAGTTTGTGCGGAAAAAGAAAAGGTTAGTGTGATTTTATAAACCATCAGTTATTTAACAAACCAATTAGAATGATGACTTGGCAAAACCTAGCTTAAAGTGAATTAGATTGTGCCCCACATATAGCCCACGTGGTTTGTTTGTTTGTTTTTTTAAAATAGCTTAAATCAGCTGTAATTTTGATCCAAGAATTAAAATGTAAAAAGTAATAAAAATTGTTCAAACAGGAAAAATCAGAAAGGAAAAATAGTTCTAGATGAATTTTCTTATTTTCAGTTTCAAATTTATGATAGAATTAATCTTGGTCTATCAAACAACAATTTCTTGTTGTAATCTTGAAAGAAAGGGAATGACGCCAATGCAAGATATCAGTGTTTGTGAAGGTATTTTAAATCACAGACACTGTGACTGGAAAAGCTGCTATGCCAGCTCATGTAAGATGCTAGTGGAGAAACGTGAGGGCCAGACTGACCCAAGCTACGGAGTCTTTCATCAATAATTTGAATAAGATTTGTCTTTTACTGTAATCAACAAACAAAAGAGAAGCCTCAGCTAATAGAAGCTTTAGTAATAAAGTATAATTGAAGTAAGACAAATGAACAACTCGTTCATAATGACAGTGTTGGCTGCCATCTCTGCAGCACAAAACTCTGAGACAAATATTCTGCAGCATGAGTGTGACTGAGTGCCTTTAAGGAACAGAGAGTGCTAAATGACCTTTCATCACTTTAATCACTTGACTGGGTAGAAATATTTTTAATGAAGGTCAGACGACTGGAGAAGTATCATAGCTGATGGTGTAAGTGGCAAATTCTTGACTGTTACGTACTCTGTCTGATAAGGTTGTTTTTTTTTTTCCC
>JAOWBP010004554.1:9354370-9369826 GCA_028571105.1 Tragopan temminckii
GACATCAACCCACTTCTGGCCCATAGACCCTCAAGTATCGCTACTTACTTTAAAACCAAAATAAAACTATTGGGGGTTATTATTCCTGTGTACTCACAGAGAACCTGGGAGGTAAAATTTTGTGATAGCCCTGAAGGATTTTTCATGTGAGACATATCAAGTAGTCTCACTTCTTCCTGCAATAAATTAGTCTTTTTATCTTCATACAGAAGGCTGAATTGGGTGTGACATTTACACAGTTCCTGGTTACAATTTCTTGATCATAATGTACACACTGCAGAATTATTTGTGCCTTCATAGTATTTCTGGTAATAATTTTGAATAAAGGAAAAGAGAAAAAAAAAAAAAAAACTAGCTTCATTTATGAACAAAAACTGCACTTAAAATTGTACAAACAAAACAAACAAAAACTTAAAAAGACTGACACCCAATCTATGTGATCTTTTAGACTCCCTATGGTTTTGGTCTTTTAAACCTTTTAATTCAGTTTTCATATTTGGAGAGAGGTGTGTGATTTTTTTTTTTCTTTTTTTTTTTTCCAAAAGAAGTTATGCATCTATCATATTGATTTAATTAAAGCAACTGCTCTGCTATCTTGTTTAATATTTAATTTCAGTCCAAGAATAAAAAATGTAGTAAAAGTAGCCATTCAAACTCTGAATGAATGTTAGTTTATTGCATTAAAATACCTTTGTTTTTGCAAGTAAATCTAACTGCCATTCCCCTTTTTGTTACTGCAGTCTTAATAGTGTTTGTCTTTAGTATTCAACCGTTACCTTTTTTGCACTTGTACAAACACACTGAGCAAGGCTTTGCCTGTACAAGGTTTTGTTTATAAAAGGCTCTTTTGCATCTGAATTGCATTGTTGTTAGTCTCATGCTTTGAAATATTGCAAATGGTGCTAAGTCTGTCTGATTTCATTAGCTAGTATGTCCTTTTGCAGGACTCAGAACAACACAGAGGAACCAGTGTATTCTTAAAGAAAGAACAGGAAAATCATCCGCCATTTGAAGATGACAAGTCAAAGTTACAGGTAACTAAAATAACACCTGCTGTAGCTGAGTACTAAATACAGTTCATCTTATCCTTAATACAGTGTTAGCTTTGCAATTGATCAGTTGTAGAATGTGAAGAAATGCTCTGAGCATTTAAGGAGAAATTTATTTTAAATCTGAGAACTAGAAAAATTGTTTCTGGTAAACAAGCTTAAGTGCTGCCTATGAGGTAGAGGCAATCTGCAACAAAGGTGGGAGTTAACTATACTTTTCACTGGATTTATTGTTTGTCTTCAGTGAAGAATGCATTTTCAGTTTGATTTAATGTAGCATGTTGATAAAGTAATATTTACTGTCCATTACTGAATGGTGTATCTTAATGGCAAGACAAATTAGTTATTTAGAGTTTGTGAAGCTAACCCGCAAAACAGGGTTGCTGTTGTCTTAATTTAGATGCCAACTAATTGGTAGCAAGAAAATACTGTAGCACAACAGGAATGTTTTCTTACTGATTTTTAAATTAAAGGAAAATGTGTGTTTCTCATGTGCTCTCTTGCTTTACAGGATATCATACCTCAACCTTTACTTGACCAGTACTTGTCCATGACTGACCCTGCTCGAGCCCAGACGGTTGATACTGAAATAGCCAAGCACTGTGCATACAGTCTTCCTGGAGTGGCCTTAACGCTGGGTAGGCAAAACTGGCACTGCTTGAAAGATACCTATGAGACACTGGCCTCAGATGTACAGGTAAAAAACAAATCAAATAACACAACCAAGCAAAACCAAACAAATGAAAAAGTCTCCTCAAACCAGAGTTTTGAGTAGCTTTTTTGTTGGTTTACTGCACTGAAGTTATAATAGACTTTCTTATAAGTGATTAAATGTAGACTAAAAATAAAAAAAATCAGAATTTAAATCAGTCCATAAATGTAATTGACACTTCCTACTGCTGTGTAGCTTGCTTCAGTTGTTCTGCTCTTTGCATCCCTCACATGGGTGTATTTGAAAGCTTTGTTTAGTTTTCTGATGATTGTGCCTAATCTATATCAATTCTTAAACTGTTTGCAGTGGAAAGTACGTCGAACATTGGCTTTCTCTATACATGAACTGGCAGTTATTCTGGGGGATCAGCTAACAGCTGCTGATCTGGTGCCAATTTTCAATGGTTTCCTGAAAGATCTAGATGAAGTGCGCATTGGTGTCCTTAAACATCTCTATGATTTTCTAAAGGTAGGAAAGTGTAAAAGGTAATGTAATTTCTCAAGAAACTATAATTGAGTCAAAAAAAAAAAAATATGTTTTAGTTAGAGACATCAATATCTAATTGTAAAGCTAAGCTTTGTACTATGCTGCCATTTCTCTCTTATAACCCAATAAAATATCAAAACTGAAAACTCTTTTGTAAACGTGGTTGTAAATGCTCCTGATACAGGAAAAGAATTAGTACTTTGAGAGAAGGGAGCAAATTTTTGTGGTCTGCTGCCTAATAAGCAAAAATCTGTAGTTTTTGGTTGTTAATTGTTATGCCTAGAGATGGTGCTTTGTCAGATATCCTTGCAGAAGGGAAGACTTGCGTGGGCTTTTTTTTTTTGGTTTTTTTTTTGGATGTCATTGTCTGGCCTGTCCAGGTAGTTGGCTGGTTATGCACAATTTTCAGTAAATATCTTGTGGATAACCTTGTTTTCAAGTGGGAAAAGACGCACAGATGTTAATAGAGAAATTCAGCAGAGTTTTTAACTTGAGTAGTTTCATGGTAGTATTGCTTTTCTTTCAGTTACTTCATGCGGACAAAAGACGAGAATATCTTTACCAACTTCAAGAATTTGTGGTGACTGATAACAGCAGGAACTGGAGGTTTCGCTATGAGTTGGCAGAGTATGGGAACTTTCATGTATATTACTAACTTGGAAATAGATTATTATGTTAAGGAGTTAGTGGATAGTAATCCTAACTAGCATTTTTTTCTTATTTTCTTAAATGCAAATTGTGTTGTAATCAAGCGCGATAGAAGCTTGAATACCTGTCACGTATCAAAGTGGAGATCTGACTCGCGTGTAGTTTTTGAAATAAGACAATCTGATAGATGCTATTCAGTGAGGTTTCAGATTTTGCTCAGTTCTGGACTGACTGTAAAATTAAGGAAATGTATTAGAAAAATGATTCCGTATGTTTGCTATCCTGCAGATATATAACCTATTCTTAGAAACATTATTCATCTGGTATTTGGGGATATAGTTGAGACAGTGACATCTCCCAGTTCTTCAATTCTTTTTCTCGCAAACCTTATTGATAATTGACGTATCCAAAGAATGTTTGTAAACACTGTTTGTAGCTGAAAACTGGTCTTTCTATTTATCTCACTGCTTTGTTTGTGATATTGAGGATGTAATCTCCCTTTGTAGTTTAACTCAAGAAACTAAATCTCGCTGTGGTGCAGCTCTGTTGTACAGCAGTCCTCTGACATCTAGTGGAGACTGCTGTTACTTTGTGGTTGATTTGTTGATGGCTGCAGTAATGTAGTTGGTGTGACTAAAGCGAGCTCTTTGCAGTTTCCTAGACTTAAATCATTTTCTGAAACGTAGCCTTAATTTTCTGTAGAAATCTGTCATTTTTACTTCGCAGTAAGGTAGTTGATGCTGGTCTGAAGTTGCAAAGAAACTTCTCATTCTACTTCCATTTGTAGTTTTTGTTATTTTGATGCATTTGTACAGCTAGTTTGGGTAAAAGTTTCTCTTGCACTGCTTCACTGAATAAAGCATGTGCCTCTTTTGATATGTGTATGTGCCTTCCTACAGAGAAGATCTATTCAAGTGCTTCATAATAACCATGGTGATTTCAAGGCTCCAAGTGATTCTTCCTTACCTCTAACAGTCAGTGTTGAAGCAGGTAAGTGGTGCACCTGTGTGACTCAATTGCTTCTTTGTTTCAGGCAGCTAATCTTGATACTGGAACTCTACAATCCCAATGATGTCTATGACTACTTAAGACATATTGCGCTAACTCTCTGCTCTGATAAAGTTTCAGAAGTTCGGTGGATCTCCTTCAAACTGGTTAGTTTTTGTTTATCTTAAGTTATGCTTTATCTGCAGAAGTCTTTTCTCCAGAATAAACGTAATAATTTATTAAATTCCCTGAGCAGAGCTAATTATGCTTATATGCTTGTTTTCTCTATGTAAGATTCAAATACAACAATCTTCTTTTTCTGAGGGCTACAACATGTTTCATTTCTTTTTTTTTCATCTCCTCCCCTTCCTTTGCTTCACAGGTTGTAGCAATACTGCAGAAGTTCTATGCAAACAATGCAAGTGCACTGGGATTAAATTTCATTAATGAACTCGTAGTGAGGTTTCGCCACTGCTCCAAGTGGGTTGGAAGACAAGCTTTTGCCTTCATCTGTCAGGTTGGAATTTTCATTCTGTGTGGTTATATGTAAATTAAATTTGGAGCCAGTTTGAGGCTTTCCAATAACGTAGTCAAAGCTGAAATCTGGAATCCAAAATTTTTTTAAAGTTCTGTAAATTGGTCTGGCCTTGGCAATAGTGAATGGCTGTCCAGTTTTGAAACTGTTGCCTCTTTTGTGCTATGCCTCCTGCTGGAAAAACTGATCCTTGTCTTTTCTGGCATCCTTGTAGCCAAGATGGGAAAGAAGTCCTAGTGCGATAAACATTTTGTAATACCTACTTTGACTTTGCTTGGACAAGAGGTTATGTGGACTTTTTTGAACGTTCAGGCAAAACTAAGGACAAGATAGGAAAGAATGACAAAAACAGTTTTTTTAACACAGCTCTTGCTCTTATTTTTTGCTTTTATCTTGTAGGCTGTGGTAGAAGAAGAATGTATGCCTGTTGATCAGTTTGTTGAACACTTACTGCCCAGTCTTTTAAGTCTTGCTTCAGATCCGGTGCCAAACGTAAGAGTTCTGCTTGCCAAGGCTCTAAGGCAGACATTGTTGGAGAAAGGTATGGTCACTAACTTCCTCTGAAAGGACCAATGTCTCATGAATGTTGTCCTTCATCTGCCAGTGCGGTTACTCATAAATTGGCTAGCTTGACTGGTAAAAACTTGTTTAGTTCTGTTTATGCCAAAAGCACGATTATACATTGTAATCTGGGATATTACACTTAAATCTATATTCCTAAATCTGAATTCACACATGTATAATACAGTGACTTTTTTTGACTTGGAGTGATTGTTCATCATCATCCATAAAGGGCTGTGAATTGGTGTGGGTAATACATCAAATGCAGTACTTCATCCACTAGGGGGCAGTTAAATACTTGCTTATAGGAAGAAGTAACGCTATTACTCCCTGTTACTGCATGTATTTATTTTTGGTATCTATAATGCTTATGGCAAATACATTTTTTTTATTTCAAAATTTTAAACATCATCTTAGATACTCTTGCTTTATTTCATACATTTATTCTGAATTAAGTGTATTTTCATTTTATACTTCAAATAAAGCTTTGTACCTCTTTCTGAGACATTTTGCTTTGTTTTTGTCTCAAGGTAACAATTGTAGTAGGAAATAATGTCATTTTCTGTGCTGCTACAATTTCCCCTGTTATCATTCCTTAGAAAACAAAAAAAGACTGATCTCTGGTTAATCAAAAGAAGGCACAGAAATTTCCTCTGTTTTTTCTCAGTTAAAGTTATGGAGAGTGTTTTCTGAAACACTGTATAGCTGCAGCTTCCGGAGCCTCTTTCTATTTGCTGGTATGCTTCCATTTAGGAACTAGAAGAATTTCATGTACTTAGTAAGATAAATAAGAAGTTGCATATTTTTATCAGTTCCCTTAGCTTGCTGTAATGTCACTACAGAGTCTATAAAGCAGATGAGATACTCCATATATTTTCAACTTCCTCTATTTCTGTGCTGTATATGCCCTGTGGTTTAAAAGGTTCTTTTTGGCTTTGATTAAAATTCTCATTTTCTCCCTTATTGTAGCTTATTTTAAGAGTGTTGGCAATCCTCATCTAGAAGCTGCGGAGGAGACTATTCTAGCTTTGCAGTCTGACAGAGATCAAGATGTGTCCTTCTTTGCTACCATAAAACTAAGGCAAAACAGCATGGACAGTTCTCCCACTGAAAAACAAAACTAGCATGTTCTTCTCCAGTAAACTCTGAACATCAAAATTATTATTTGCACAGCATTCATGGTTAGTATGAATAAGGTGGACAAACAAAAACTACTTCTTGCCTTCTTGAGTTAAAAAGGGCCTATTGAGAATTGCCGTAATCTTCATTCCATGACCACCTTCCATCTACAACTGTTTTTCTACCTTTGTTTTTTGAGCAATTGATTTTTGGATTTTTTCTTCAGAAATGTGGCCGGCAACTGCAGGCTAGATCACATTTTGGTGTTGTCAGTTCTTGCACGTAGTTTATGTTTTCAGAAATTGGAAATTGCATTTCTTTTTTTAACAAAACAGTTCCAGTAGTAGTTTGCTTGCTATAAGCTTGCAGTATTTTCTAAATCTTGCAATTTCATTATAGCAAATTTACTTGAAGATATTACTTTCTCAGTTTTATTGTAGCTTTTGTATTGTTTCAAGTATTGCATTTTATTTTAACTGGAGGAATTGTATATATGTGAATAGCTCTTAAATTTTAACAAAAAAGGATGAAGAATTTAATTCTGTATCAGTGGAAAAAAGCTCAATCATTTCATTTATGAAGTAGTTATTCTGCTGGAGGTAAAGCACGGTTCATTTTTACTTAATGTGATACTTTTCAAAGCACAGAGCTCTGACTTTTTGTGTGTGTGTGTGACTTTTCTGTTACGTTATTACTAAACTGTACTCTTACAGGTGTTAACACTGCTTCTGTTACTGCTGGTGCTTGTAGCTGTAGAGAGACTGTTAATTTCTCAAACTGAAAATTACTTATTCTACCCTAGTGAAGTTCCCTTTAACTAAAGGATTCAGTTCTTACTACATGTGTAGTAACTTTAGAAGGATATTACAGAATTTTATAGACTTAGGTCTATTTCATGCCCACTTCGTTTGAAAAGCACTGTTAAGTGGGCCAACATTCAGATCCCCATCAGTCTGTTACTTTTTTCGTAAGACGTAGAGGACATCTAAGTTCTAGAGAAACTCCAAGTAGTAAGCGTTCAGGGTAAAGGTGTTAATTCAGTTTGCTCTAGAACTTTTGTTTATTATATGGTAAGTGTAGAGGCAGACAACAGATGTAGGCTACTGAGATCCTTAAGCTTGAGCAGGACGTGCCTTTTGTTGATTTAGGCAGATTTTTCAGAGGACAATTTACAGATGGAACAAAATTCCATGTATCTGATAGCTTCTGACTAGTTTGCAGAATCATAAAGCTAGTAATTCTTGGTGAACGCTGTCTTCTGTTATGCTCCAAACCTACATTACCCCTCTACGGCCTGAAACAAAAAGAGGTTCATTTTTTTTGTTTGGTTTTGTAGTTTGTCCTGTTCAAGAAGAAAAAGTTCTCAATACTAGAAAAATGGTTTCATGTAATAAGTTACTTTATGTACCCATTAATTTGTTGTCAGTAGACCTGTGGAGATATTTCTGTCCTCTTATTTTACTTCTGTAAATTATTTTTTAAGATGTGGCATGTCTGAGATACAGAGTCCAGCTGAGGAACCTATTTGCTGTATTTTTTAAGGGTACAGTTTTGTATAAGTTTGTCTAACTAGTCTTGTATTATAATGTACAGTATTTGTAATAAATTGTTTTCTTGTGAGTTCACAGTACTTTTGGAAAATAAAGGCAGAAATGTACCATTGCCATCACTGCTCTTACAGAAACAGCATAAACTGTAAATTCTGCAACATTCTACATTTAATTTTTTACAATTTTTTAAAATAATTTTAACTGGTTCTACGGACTTTTTATGATTGCAATTTCTTAACAAAGATTATTCAAGTTAATTTTTTCTAGTTCTAATATCTTTTACTAATGCTGGCATTATATTGGTGTTTTATAACAGTTCAGATTTTCTAAGGCCTTTCTGATAAGGTTTTACTTCTGTTTTTCTATTATCAGCTCACTAAATTTCTCAGCACTGGTCAAAATGTTTGTGTTTTTATGTATGTTTGTAATGTACATGAAGTTGAGCATTGACACAGCCCAGTTCATTAGATACTGTTTTGTTACCTTGCAATAGTCCACTGAAAAACACACAAGCTTTTGTGTTTTGGCATGTTTGATTAGTGTTCATTAAGAATTTTTAGTTAGAATATATATATAAATAATAAGCCACCATCTGTAGAAGTTCACTAAAAACTAAATACAGATCTTTGTTTTTGACAGTATTTAATATCTCTCTAGCTCTGGAAATCGCATCTGTTCCAAATGGTAAGATTTCATTTGGAGCATTTAAAAACTTGTTTAAACTCTACAGTTGCATGCAGTAATGGAGGACACCATAGCTTTTGAGTATGTCTTTTTTTTTCTTTTTGTATGACAATGTGCAGGTCTGTTAATGCAGGTTTACCCTTTACAAGGTTTGCCTTTTTGTTGTAATTTTCTACTAGAAATGATTTCAGCATGACTAAAGACCGCACTTCACATCTTGTTCTAGACAAATGTATACAGTGATGAGTAAAGCTGTGTGTTAACATACAATTCTCTGGGTTTAAATTATGCAAAAAAAAAAAAAGTATGTATTTTAAAAGCCAGGTGAAACAAAGTTAGGTAGTTGATCCACTTCCACAAAAATAGTAAGAATATCACTTTAAAGCATTTTTAGCTAAGGAACATGAAAATAATGTTAGTGGGTGCAATATTGCTTGACTGTTACAGGAAATTATCAAGCACTTGTAATCCAAAGCGTGTTAGTCATGTTGCTTGGAATTCAAACTCACTGGTATCTTATGTATGATGTACACTTGGCATCTGTGGGGATGCTGCCCTAGTGGCAGTTGTGACTGTACACAGTGTTGTTTAGAACCCGCTTAAATGGAGACACTCTGGAAGTGTCATTCATTTGTCAGAATAGAGAATCTATGTAACTTTCTATTTGTATTTATCTCAATAAAATCTGTGACTGTTTTATAAATCAACTTGTAACTGACTTTTGTCATTAGTGGGATAAGAATGTATTCCTTTGGTTACTGAAACATCTCCTTATCGTAAGTACAATCATCTCTTTAAACCAGTGTCTTTTGGAATTCATCATGATGTGTAATAAAAAATACATTAGATGTCCAGAGATTTGAAGTAGCTTTCAGCACTTACTCCTCACAGCAAGCATGCCAGCAGTACTTTGAAACTTAGATTCTGTCAGAACTGAAGCTCTAACAAGATGTATTTTAAGTGGAGAAGGCTTGTGGATGTGTTGGGTGAGAGTGGCATTCAGATCTTTATATTAAATCCTTCCAAGCTTTAGTTAGGAGCAACATTCTGGACTTCTTTTCAGTGTGATGTTGCTCTCAGACATCCTGCATAAATGAATGATTATGAAGCTTTTAGACTTTGAGGGGGGAATGAGTAATCAACACCTGGCTGGTTGGATTTGCTTCTCACATCAGGAATCTTCTGCATGTTCTGCTGCTGCAGCCATCCTTTTGTTTGTTTCAGACACTGGCTGTTCCATCTCTTGCTCTACAGCTTTTGCCAACTGTTGCGAAAGAATTACATGATCTCTCCCCTTCTTTTTTCTCTGCAAGATTTAACATGATGTAAAAATGAAGAGAATGAGCAGCCCCTTGCACCTCCTAGTAAAGCGTTTCCTCACTTTGTGTAAAGACAGGAGAAGCCTGTATAGTAAAAGTGGAAACACAAATGGAACAGCCATGTGCTCTTTTTAGGACACATCAAGTTGCTGTGTATATTGTGACCCGAACTTGAACAAAGAAAACAGGAATGTGAAATATGGGTGGCTTAAATGTGTACTTTAGTAATTACTTTGTTTCTTTACTGCTCATCTTCCAAGTAAGCTTGTCATCCTAGTGAAAATCAAGAGAAAAAAATCCTTCTGTTACCATGTTGGTGCGTTACATTCTGTAAAGTTCTCTTGCTTTGTTCGTACAGGCTATTACATCACACAAACGGGTTGTACTTTTGTGATGTCAGTTCATGCTGCATGGATACTGTGATATACAGGGCAGTCTATCCTTAGTGACATCTGTCCTGATGACAGGGGGAGCATCAAGGGAAGGAATTACGACTGGTATTAGGCCCCTGTCCTTATAATGGTACCAACCTTTGTTAAGAGGAAAGCCTCAAGCTTTCCCAGTCAGTAACAACTGCATGCCCAGGTCTTCCTCGCCTCTGCAGACCTTTATCTTCCAGCTCAGGCTAGCTGAAACTAATGAGATATTTTCACTACCTCAATGCCAGAATGACTTGACTCTGAAGCAGCTTAAGTCTGATTTAGAATTATTGACTGGGATCCCTTTTCATTTCCAGCGGCTTCACTACCTGGATGAAAGTAAGGACCTACAACCTCTGTTGTTCCTGAAGGTTATTGATAGGTTATTGTTCACTCACCATCTATTTATAATAGTTTACATTTGTTTACAATCTCTGAGGGTACGTTGACTTGCTTTCATTTTATAACTCCCTTCAGTAGATCTGCCAGACGATTCTACGCTTATGGACAATGATATTGTTCCTGGTGGAACAATTACAATGCGCATCTGGAGACAAGATGGCTGGGGGCATCTCGTGGCAGCTGCTGCAAAAGGAGACACGATGAAGGTTGATTCCATTGCTTCTGTGAATGGGTGGGGTGCTGTCTGTAGAAATGCTGGAAGTGTGTTACTGAAGATCTTAAGTGCTTTTATCAAGTAAGAGTTCATAGAGGAAAAGAGTGGGGAAGTCCTTAATGGAAGAGACAGTTGTTAAGTAGGTTAGTTGTATTTCCTGCAACAGTTAACAGTGAAAACTGTAATTTGGAGGGGTCTGGCAATCCAAAAACGAGAGGAGAAATCAATCCTTAATGCAGGCTGTTCCGTTCAGAAATGTCTTTTTGCTGTTAGTGGACAGCATATACAGTTGAAGCCCAGTTTCTTCTCTGTCCTGGGACTTTTTGTAGGACTGATGCGAGCATACTCATGGTTTACTTTTCTTGTTCCTGCTATCTGAAAAATGTTGGGATTTTTGTTGAGCTGCCTGCTGTTTTATTCTTTTGATGTGTTCTGTACAAACGATACTTAATTCTAGTACTTTTCACACAGGTAAGAGATGATGCATAATACGCAGTAAAGGCCTTTTTCTTAGATACCTTAAGCAATCCTTAGAGGGCTTTGGATTATTTCTCTTTAGGCATTCAAGAGGGTCTGAGTGACTTGTTTGTGTTATGAAATTGAGGCAGAAACTCTTTCTTAATCCATCCTTCTCTGGCAATACTGACCACAGAGGAAGAATGGGAACTGATGCTCTTTCAAAGTATATAGCAGATTCAAAATCAAGGCTCAGAGAACATTTTGCATCCCTTCCACTTTACCTTCTGAAAGCTTACAGATTGTCTTCAGTTTGCAATGCTGTCAAGCCTGCTTAGTAAGACAGCTTTAATTTTTTTGCGGAACAAGTAGTTTCCATGGCTCTCTGATAGAGGACATGCTGCTTTCTTGATTTAGGACTGAAGTGTTGTCTCAGCAGAAATACGAGGTACTCTGATACGTACCGTAAACCTTTAGGCCCAAACAGATGTGATCATGAAATATCCTTTGGTGCCTTTCATAAAGAACCATTATCGCTGTTGTCCTGGCCAAATTCCAACTTGGCTAATTATATTCTGTTCCTCTGTATTTCCCCAACCATTGCCAATTGATACTGCAGGATTCTTCACTTGCTGTCATTAACTGTTGTGTAGTGTTGCACTTCATTGGTAAGCAGCTGTTCTTCTTCATGCCACAAACTGTTTCCATTTTGCCATTGGGCAAAGTGTTTTTTTCTCCATGTTTTAAGTTCCTTGTGTATTAGAATCTTCCCTCTCAGTGTAGAAGCAAAACGATGTGCCAAAGGCAGTGGTCTCCTTTGAAATGAAAGATGTTTTAAGAGCCCCACAAGAAAACTGTTGAGACTTTTGACTCAAATATATTTAACAAAAAAATCCTCAAAGAAATAACTGTGCAGCTGCTCTATTAATGTGCTTCCTCTTACTAGGTGAGAAGGCCATGGTGCAGTGTTAAAGATTTAGTCCAGCTTGGAAGTGCGGTCTCGAGAATAACAGCAGTATGAGGCACCTGAAAATTGTTTCTAAAAGGCCTTTTGGCAACGCTTGAGATATGCTTGGCTTTACTGTCAAAAAACCCCCCAGGCCACCTTATGGAAAGAAAATGATACAAGACTGTATCCTGAAGCAGCTGATGTTTGAGTTGTCTATGAGAACTAAGGCCTAAAGTCTTAATTAGATCCTAAGGAAGTTGTGCTTACCTGGTGAGTGTCTCCTGTCTTTGTTGTCTTCCCCCAAAAACTTAGAGCCTGGTCGGTCTCCAGTGAACTTCTTTAAGATTTTGTGAAGCTCAGTAACTACATGCAAAAAGAAAACCCAACTTAATGTTCCCTTTAAGGGATGGCTATGAAAAAATGTCACTAGGTAGTTGCAAATCAAAATAGGGCAGCGCAACATAAAACAAGCATGTGCTGCTTAGCTTTACTTGCAATGATTTATGCAGTATGCTCTACATGCAGATAGGAGACTGTTGATATTTTTAAAGAATAAGGCCATCTTTATGAAAGAGACTAAAAGGTTTCTGTTTATTCTGCAGCTGGCCCAGCTGGGAGTTACAGAAGAGTATGCTGGCACCTCTCCATATGCAAAGATTCTGGGACCGGAGCAGAAAAAGGAGTGGGTAGCACACCGTGCTTTTGTGGCTCTGTTTGTTGCCAGCCACAGAGGTCATGTTAATACTGTGAAGTTTCTCCTGAGTCATGGTAATGTTATTAGATAGAATTATTCTCGGGCTATTTCTGCATAGCATACCACCTTCCTGCTTACCAAGTTACACAATTTTACCTGAACTATCTCTCAACTTTTGTATTTGAGGTGGAGGATGCATTTGGCCAATCAGCTCTGGTATAGACTTGAAAACAATCAAAAACTGCTCTTGCTAATTGTAACAAGTTTGATATTTAAGTAGGTAAATTCAGAATGGAAAACAGGAATTAGAATTTTTCACTTCCTTGTTTTGAGCCTCAGTTATTTCTTGCTATTTTCTTGTTATCTAAAGATGTTCAGTTTTTATTGATCTTGTGCAATGCTTTACAGTCATTGCAATACAAGCAGAGTTGTAAGTTCTGCTTCCATGGCTCTGACATCTGGGCTCTTTGTCTTTCCTGAGAAAGATGCGTTTGAACAAGGGACAGCCTTTTAGGTTCACTCAGATCACTTATCTTGAAGAAAGGAACACGTAGCTGTTAACTGCTTTCTATAATTGGAGTATCGAGGAAGAAATCCCACCTTGTCCAGCACTGCTTCTTTCAGCCCAGGTTCAGCCTGGCCCTGTTAAATCTTGTTGAGGGATGGTGCTGGTTTCTCCCAGTGAGAACTCCCAGCGCATGAATAATGGCAGGGCTCAATTGGAATGTGACTTTTTGTGAGCTCTGGCCCACGGGTGCCACTGCCCCTTTCTGTGAGTCCCGTCACACTTGCGCTCTGTGTGTTTCTTCGCAGGGGCAGATGTGCACTCTAAAACTCCATTGGGAAGGACTGCGCTGCACGTAGCTGCTATCATGGGCCGCTGTGAGTGCATTGAGCTGCTGGTGAGCTGTGGGGCACGAGCCCTCGACCCGGATTGTGAGGGGCAAACCGCAGTGAGGTTGGCCCAGCGCTGGGGCCAGAAGCAGAGTGAGCGCGCCCTGATGCGCGTCCCATGGCAGCTGGCTGGAGCCAGGCCTCGGCGCCAGGACGGAGCTGCGCTGCAGGCCCATGGCCAGCCGGCCTGATATACACAGGCTGACCTGGTTCTGGCAGATCTCTGAGGACAGTCAGTAACTTTCCCAATGACGCACACTTTAAACAGAGGTCACTGAGTACCATTTGTAGGGTTTTGTTATGAAATAATGTCATATTTCGATGATGCTGCAGCTAAGGTGGCAGCTAGCTCAACTCATAACCCTTGAGCGCGTGTGCTTTATTTGTAATTTAAGCTTTTTGGTAATGCTGCTTTAATTTCTTTGAGTTTAAAGTTGCAACCCACAGGGAAAGCCCCTCTTTTTGCCTGTGGATGTTGAGATGGGGAGGTGGCAGTGGGGCCAGCAGGGGGTGTCCCAGCACTGCGCTCAGCTGCAGGCGGCAGTGCTGCATCCTCCCCTGACTGTGATGCTCCGTCTGTCTCCAGCATGAGGTGATAAGTATCCCTGAGTTCTTCATGGGAGTTGAGTACTAAAGCAAGGTTCAAAACCTTAGCCTATGGAAGCCAGTTACTGTGGGAGAGTGTATAACAAACCTTATATGTGCTGGCATTGATCTGAACAAATGCAGAATTCCTGCTGTAACAATGCCTTTGTAGTACTGTTTAAAGAAAGCTCACTATCTGGTTGCCTGTTGTTTATTAGTTCTGTGTGATTCAAACATACAGATGTTGGGTAAATGCAATGACAAGATCACCTTCTATCAAAGTGATCAATAGACAAGACATAAAATGGTGTTTGGTGTCTTGCTGAGTAGTTGGATATTGTAAGCAGGATTATACAGAGAAATCTTTAGAAATCTGTTATTCTTTCTTTGTATTGTCTGTCTAGACTGTCTGATCTGTGCTTAGACTTCTAGAAAGGAGGAGAGGATTTGTAGTTGCTTTTAGCCATTATGCAGCATAACTCAGGAGAACATAAGAATGTCATACACAGAGAACTGAGTGTCCAGAAATGGTAGAAAATTACTTAGTGTACAAATGTATAGGGAAGATAGCAAGTATTGCTTGCTGGTAGCTGGAAACTCACCCTTAGGAAAGAAAAAAAAAAAAAGAAATCCTAAAAGCATTGTGGCTGGGAAATGAGTGTACACTTACCCAAAATAGTCACGGGGCAAATTAGAAGAGAATTAACATCTGGACAAGGCCAGCACTGGAACAGTGTGTGCTATTTTCTTAGTCAAGAAAGAAGAACCCAAACTTAAGAGAGACCCCCAGATTAACTAGAGGAAAGGAGGGAGTTTATCCTCAGGAGAGGACCAGGAATATGAGGCATTTTGTGCTGTGGTTGTTACTTCCTCTTCTATGTGCTACAGTACAGAGAGAGGATCAGCCTTCAGAAGACTTTAAAGAGGACTTATTAATGAGCTTTGGGATTCTCAGATAAAGGAAGGGGATGATTGTTATGGAGAAGAAAAGGTACTAAAATGCTTTGGGTTTAATTCGGCCCAGGGTAGGACAAATGTCACAACTGTTTCCTAATATTAGGAAATCCAAAGCAACTCTTTTGGAAGGACTGTGACTACCTGGATGTAAAAAGCAAAGTTAAATAAAGATGACAAGCACAGCAGTAATTCATCACACTTTCTTACCGTTACAGCTCGCCCATTTCCTTGCCTGG
>JAOWBP010004554.1:9371485-9382775 GCA_028571105.1 Tragopan temminckii
GAGAAGATGCAAAGGTGAAGTTTGGCACTGCTGAAGTCAACAGGAGGTCAGTGAGGTCATGAATTAATCCTCGACATGGGAGGTCATGAATCTGCATTCTAGGAACCAGTGCAGCACTGGTATAACATAAGACATAAGACCTTGTAACAACAATGACAAAGATTTAAAAAACAAAACAAAAACAACAACAACAAAAAAAACTAGAAGAGTAATTAGAAGAGTGATTGCTTTTAAAAAAAAAATTTTTTTTTTAAAAAAAAAGGTTGCTAAGGATCTATCCGAATCAGGACCTATGTATGAATGCTTTCTCTGCCATCAGTTTTCAAATTTGCAGCATTCCTTGAATTGTAACCACCAACAGTATTCAAAGACAACCAGAACTTGGTTGTGAACTTTCTGAGGATCATGTTGACCATTAACGTTTAGAAAGGATGGTGGTTCACAGAAGGAAGCCAAAACCTATACACTTTCTAGCATGCTTCCAACATCTATTATGCTTCCAGCATCCCGTTTAGGTTGGTTTAATGCCTGACCTACACTGCAATTGAGGTTAGTGCTTTGCTTTTCCTTGCAGTTCTCCATATGGTATTCTGTTTGCAAGATTTGCTTGACATAACTGTCTAGTATGGTTTGTTGGTGTTTTGCTAGGATTCCTGTGTGCTCAGAAGCTAATAAAGGAACTGTCAACTCAAAGGCCTGTCTTAAAATGTGGCCCTACTGGCTTGGAACAAGAAATGCAGAGATTCCTCATCCAAGCCTCTTCTGTGGAATTCGTGATGCTATTTCAATTCCTTTGGTTTCCAGTAACCAAAAAAACCAATTGGGGTCAAGCAGAAGTCAAGGTATAAAAATTAATCACTGTGAGCTTCCTTACTTGTAAGCTGGGCCATATGTTAAAGGAATGAGCGGTTCTTATATCTCTTGATGAGTGTTTGTATGCATCATTCAAATGTACATGTGTTTGAATTCCAGCCTGTACTGATTGAATTGGTCTATGATAATAAACAGGATAAATAAATCAGATGAAAGTAAAAGCATTGATGTGCTTGTAGAATTGTGTGGGATAAAGTTCAGTACTATGACCTTGAGCAGGATGTAATTTCAAAAGTGCCTTAATTACAATGATGACATAAAATAAGGCTGAGGAAGCTGGAAGAGCAGAAAGATGGGAGGCAGAGGGACAAAACAAACTCATTTGGAATGACTTGGTTTTACCAGGATTACAGGCTGATAAGTGGCTTATGTTGTTTATGGTAGGGAAGTGTAGGGTCAGGGACCATAGGTAGTCAGACTCCAATTGGAGTGAGAGTAGTGTGCAGTACAGATCAGAGCGTGGCAAAAAGGGCACGTGCAGCATTGGAGGAAATCGTTCCTAAGGTGAATTGCTGTCTTGATGCTTCTTTTCTGACAGAGATCTGCTGTACAGCTGTGCTTGCTGCACAGCTGAGGAACTGCTGGCCCTGTTGAAGAGGCTTCTGTTCAGCACCGGCAGTGCATGAGCTCCCTTGTAAATGAGAGATGGGTTTGAAATGATCTTTCTCCTTGAGGATTTCCAAATACAGTTGTTCTGGGTTACTAAAGCGAGGGGGAAGATGGAGGAAATGTGGCTGTGTCAGCACAAATTAGGGTGACAGTCAGGTCTTGTCTGCCAGTGTAAAAATGGCCAGGAGCCCTTTCATGATGGTTTCTCTAGGAAAAAGTCCTACAAGACCTATGAGATAGGAGCCTGCTAATTGCAGGTAAGAGAGGAGATCCAGCTTTTGATGGAAGAGTGAACTGCAGCTGAGCTGCCTACTTTTTCTCAATTATGACTGAGTAGTTTTTGAAACTCAGTTTAAGGCAGAAACAATAAAAGGAGGAGGGCTCTCTGCATTGAAGTCTATTGATGCCCTCCTGAGTTTCTTTGTTAGATAACATATTAACCCCTCCTGTTCAAAAGTGCTTTCTCAAAGTTGGCCCATATCTCTAACCATCATTTTGAAAGAAAAGATTTTTTAAAATGCAGTCTTTGTGTTATCTTTTACTGCCCCGATCTCATTTATATCCAGAAAGATTCCCAATGGTTGATAATTTTTCTGGTATCTTGGCAGAAGCCAAGGCAAGTGATGAATAATCCTAATGCTTCTGTCAGACCTGTGCCATGAATGTAGAATGGGAAAAGAATACTTGGGAAAATAAGATATGCACTCGGAACTTTTCCTTTTCTTCAGTCTTTTTGACTGATTTGAGGCTTCTGTTTGATGATTGTCCAGTTCCATGTCCATGCTGGGGATGCTGCAAGCAGGCACAATGTGCTTTGATGTGGATTCAACCCCCAGCAAATCCAGCAAAGTACCTCCTCCTGTGATTATTTATACTATTGTAATAACAGTGATGAAAGAAAAGTGACTTCTGTGTACTTGTGCCCCATATTTCTATTATCCATTGGTTCTCCATAGCACATGGGCAGCGTTAGAGTCTGCATCCTTGGAGTTCCTTTGTCGGTTCGAGCTGTTGTCACATGCTTAGCTAATACCCTCTAGTAATATTCTTATTCACATGCACACTTAATGTCCTTAGTCATTAGACTGAAAAATGTTAACCTTGTCATAGTTAGTGACTGGAAGCAGAAAAGTCCATTTAGTTCTCAGGGGAATGAATTCTAATTTTCTGCTTGTCAGAAAGTGACATTTTACATATTTTTCTTTTTTTTTTTTTTCCCCCACCATTTTAGTGCTAAGTTTAAATGTGTGTGTCATAGGAATAGACTTTTTGTCTCTGCTAAACACCCCAAAAGGCTTGGCAGGTATCCAACGCGTGAGCCTCTTGACCAATAGCTACTGCTCGAGCTTGTCTCATGCGCTGAGGAGAATGGGAGGTGAGAGTGAAAAGTTAGAAGTAAGGGGTTATTGCAGAGGGCATATTAACGTTGCATGTCAGAATGCATATTTTTTACCCTGAAAAATATGGATGAAAAGCAGCTCATCTGGAATAAAATATCCAGTGAAGAAACAAATTATGTTAATCAAGCAGGCTCGTACTAATGTTAGTCATTAAGATGTGACACCTTCTATATAATGTCACAGACTGCTGCAACCCTTTGAGAAGTGCTGGTTTGAAGGCAGCTTGTCTGCGGTTATTGAGTTCACTGTTCTGTAAAAGGGAATAACTTGTGTCTTGAAAAATAGATGGCATTTATGGCAAAGAGAAATAATCCTCCCACAGATTACAGCTGTTCTTTGCATTGTTGTGTTGGTGGTCTTATCTCATCAGTGGATATTTTCTGTGTTGTTTTTTGGTTGTTGTTTTGTTTTTCTGTTGGTTTTTTTGTTTTTGATACATTTCCATAAAGCTGTTCTGAGGAGAACATTGCGTGCTGGGAGCTGGATGTATTTTGAGAAAGAGACACCACTACAAAGAACTTGGAATCTAAATTGAAAAGATGGATGAAGTGAAAATGAAGGATGGTTATTTTGCTTCTTACAGATGGGAACTGAAGCAGGAGAGCGTGACTGTTGTGGCCAAAGTCACCCTGGGAGTCCACAGAACTGCATCCTGATCTTTGAAGTCCAATTTCAGTATCTTTATCATGTATTGCCTTTCTGTTCCCTTGCTGCTGAATCTAGATTAAATATGCACATGTGTAGTGAGATAAACATGTTCTACATATGATCAGCCAAATTCTGACCTTAGGGACGTTAAACAAGCTCTCACTGATATAGATAGGAGTGCTTTCATGAGTGGACTCAACCCAAGGAATACAAAACAGCGTTGGCTTTTAGTTGATGAAACATCCTCTTGTAGGCTGGAGGTGGAACTGGTGTTTTAACCAACTTGAGCCTCTCTGTGAGATCTGGAGAAGGCATGCCAGGCAAGTGGGTAACAAAACTGTGAGGCTGTCTGACTCCTGTACTGCCTGCACACCAGATATTGATTAATGATTTGCATGTAAGAAAGTAATTAATGGATGCCGTAGGTGTTTGAGGAAATAGTGTGGACTTACCTACTTCTTCATATTAAAAATAAAAAATAAAAAATAAAAAAAGGAAAATGGCCAGCACAGAGCCCTTCCTCAAAGTAGCATGAGATTTTGGCTCACTGGATATGATGATCCTTTCTCATGTTTGGATGCTTTTGTTATACCGTGAGTACTGTCTGCATGTGCGTTATTCAGCTCCAGAACAACTATAGCAATACTGCCAAATGCACAATGAGAAGAATACAAAATGCATTCTAAATAATTTCGCTATTTATGTGTTTTTGGGTCTTCTGTGTTTCATGAAATCTCAACAGACTGTTTGCTGCAGCAGAACCAGAAGGGCCGATAGGTGCAGTGCAGAGCAATGCCTGTCCCTACTGACAGGGACTGATTAGCAACGGCTCCAAGGGTATGAATGAAAGGAGAATTAAAAGCAGATTTAGGGAATCTTCTTTCCTTCTTGCTTCTTAAGCAAGCATAAATACATCAGGGAAATCTTAACTAATTTGCTGAGTATGAAGAAGATTGTTTCTTCTAAAGTTAAATAGCACTGATCCAAGGTGAAGGAGTTAGTCCTAAGCTCTCTGTTGCTTAGAGCTAGCCTATAAAAATGCTTATTTCCTCAGTGCTGCACCTTAAACAAATAGGAGCACAAACAAATATGGTGAAATATTTTGCTCTGAACCACGGCGAGAGCTGTTGAAATTGGTCTTTTCCCATTTGCATACAAGTAACTCAAATGATTAATGGCATTGCTTCCAGGAGAACAAACATCAGCAGTGCTCCCTGCAAGCCAAGCAGTTGTCTGGTTGGCACTGCGGTGTTACACCTTTCTCCTGACACTGTGCCCTGGTCAGAGCCATCCAGAAGTGCAGGCTGAAGAAAATTTTACGATCTTGAAGATTCAGGGGCCATCTCCCGGTGTTTTGTGCCGCAGAGAAAGAGCAGCAGGTGTTGGAGCTCTCTTCTTCCTCCCAGTCCCTGACCCAGAGGCACACAGCCAGCCTGACTTCTCGGGACTTGGGCTTAAGCAAGAAGGGCCATTTTGTTACCCCTGAGTTTGTGTCACCAGAGAACTGACTGCAGCCACGGAAGAAGTAATGTGCAGACAATGCCCCTCTGCTCAGGTGAATGGATAAGCAGCGTCCCTTCCTGCTTTTTCTCCAGCCCATGAGGCACTGGCATTACTCGATAACTATACCTTGGCTTCTGCTAAGGGACTGTGAACATATGGGGTTTGTTCCTTCAGCAAGCGTTATGCTGAGATGGAAGCTGCACTGCATATAATGGGGAGCACAAGAAATGGCTGTGGATTTTATTTAAACAAAGGATATGACTGTGCTCTGGCAATAAGAGCATAATGTCTGCTTGGTTTTTGCAGACAAGGACAGTGCCTCGCTGGTTGTTTGTGTTTTTTCTCCAGCTTTTAAGGATGAGAATGTTGTGTCTGACGCATGTCAGCAAGCAGAGGAGATTTACTAGCATGGCTGGGTTTGTCTTGCTCCCCTGTGATGAATAAAAGCATTAACCGTCTCTCACTTCAGGAGGAGAAGGGGGGCTGTTTTCAGCCTGCGAGAAGTGAGAAGGCTCTGTCAGGTTTGGGTCAGGCAGACAGGGCTGTGTGCTGCTCAGAGGGCGGACGAGCCGGGTGTCACACGGCAGCCTGCAGGCACCGCTCAGAAAGGCAAGAGACAGGAGCGTGCGTGTGTGTGTGCAGGGTGTGGGGGCAAGGCTGCCATGTCTTGTTTTGGTGCAAGGCTGTTTGCTACAGAACGATCCCTCTGGAAAACAGTCTCAGAAAGAGGGATTGAATGAAGAGCAGAGAGAGAAATGGCCATTTCCATACTCCCTGTGCAGTTGTCTGAACTGCTACAAGCATTGCTTAACAAGATGCCTGCCCCGTTGTGATCCTGGTCTGGTACATACGAGGCCTGATCCTGTGGTCAAATGTATCCAGTGGAGCTGGTGTCAGTGGAGCCGTGTAACTACAAAACTGAAGAGGATGGGGGGGAGAAGAAAGGATCCTCTGTTCTGTTTATTTCTGTTTCTTCTGCAACGTGGTTGCATCTATTTTGATGCTTTGAAATTCTCAGGTTTATTTCAATCACGGCTTCTTTAGTGAATCACAAAAAGCATGAAGGAGGAAAATATGAAGGGAATTGCCAAATTTAAATTTGGGTCAAGCTTTGGCAACATACACACCTGAGACCAGAAGATGTAGTTTATATTAATAAGAATGTGTTGTACTGACTCATCACTTCAGAATTTCAACCATATTTCAATATAGCTGTGTATCTGTGGAGTACATGTCACCAAAACATGATAAAGAAACAGTAGAGCTTGGAATAGAGACCTGGTCAGCTGGCTCGCAATAAAATCCATAAAAATGTATATCTGTTATTACAATTTTCTAGCTTAGTGATGCAGTCCTTTCGCTCCATTCCAGAACAGTTAAATGAAACTGGAAAATCTTTAAAGCTGTAGTTTGATTCATTATTGTAATAAGCATGCAATGGCCGTGGGTTTAAAGATTGTTTAATGCAAAATGAATTCAGACCAAACCCTCACAACTTCAGCTGGGTAAACTTAAACACAGAAACACAGAATGGCCTGGGTTGGAAGGGACCTCCAGGATCACGAATCTCCAACCCCCTCTGCCACAGCCAGGGCCACCAACCTCCCCATTTAATACCAGACCAGCTTGCCCAGGGCAATGAGAGAAATGTATGAAAAACTTGAAGAGTTTTCAGTTTGTTAACAGGAAATGCAGAAGTTTTAGATAATTCCTACTGAAAAGAAGGAATTTTTCACTCCTGGGTAAAAAATGATTAATTTTTTCTCAGTTGTCCTCAAAATCCTTAGCTTTTTGTTACCATTGCAAATCAGGAACAATAAACTTAAAAGATATAAAAGGCAGGACAGGTAATGATCCTCAGAGTTACTCTCTAAAAAAGAAATTTGAATGCACTGTGCTAGAATGTACCTAGCATAACATAACACGTAACCTCTCTTAGGTATTTCCAAAGAGGAGGAAGCACACTTACTTTACGCTCAGTTTTTTCAGCTGCTCTCATTTCTTACAAAAGAAGTAATGTGCCAAGAGGTAACAACCAGGCTTTGATCTACAATTTCCTGTGCTGTTGCTAAACACAGTGAATTTTTTGTACTTGTAGAAAGTTTAGTAAGGCTGTGTTATGTTACTTTTGAGATCAGTGTACTGACTTAAGAATTAAAAAAAAGCATCAAAGGCTGGAAAAATCTTACACTGGGGATCAGAAGCGACGATGCTTTTTGCTAACCTGCTTTACAACCTTTGGAAGTGGCAGTGTTCCAAAGAATAGATTGCCTCATGTGTCCAGTAAGAGTTTTGTGTGTTACAGCAAATAGAGCTGCGTATGCTTAAGCAAATAGGAATTAAAATTAACCTGTTGTGTTTACTTTTATGTCTGATCCCATCTGATCCTTCTCCGAGCATCTGCTGCACTGCCTCCCCAAGCACTGTCTGCAAGCCGTTGTTACAGGGCAGCTGGCTGAAGGCAGCTCATGAGCAGTAGAAGGGAAAAGACAAGTGCTTCAGAACACTCTTTGTACAACCCCCAGTTTCTCTGCATACTTTGTGCTAGGTGTTCAGTAGCTTGACTGCCTTGGGAGAGTTTTGAATATTTCGTGCTCTGTAAGGGTATATAAAACAGTGCTCAGACTGATAAGTGTATCTTACTTTAAAGGTGACAGCACGCTAAGAGTTGTGGGTCTGAGATGAAAAGCTGCCCTGTGGTACTGGTCAGGTTGTATCAGAGAATTTTCTGTTAGAAACCTTTATGAAAATAAATCCACCACTGAGATGTACAAGAAAGAATGGTCTTCTAATCTCCTTGTTCTTTGTAACATAGCAAGTGTTGAGATGTGTGTGAGTGGCCTGAAACCCTAAGATCAAAAATATCCCCAAGTCATCTGATCAGAACAAGGTCCTTTTCCAGAGTTCTGTTTTGCTGGTGCAACATGAATCAGATGTTAGCAATTTCTTTGTTAGTTCTGGAAAGTTTCTGGTTTTGTTTTGAACACTGCTTTATGGCTTGTCCTTTCCATGTCTGATAGAGCAGATCAAAGGGGTAGCATTTTTTACACTGAACCCAATCAGTGTCACAGCACGACGGTATCATTTTCCAGTACAGTTCAGTTTATTACACTATAGTCCTATGGAATTATTTGACAAGCTTTCAACCAGTTAAATAACAGTTTGATGGGATGTGAAAACCACAGGAGCCAGGAAGGAGGTAATAGTCTGTGAGCAGGCCTTGTCTGTCTTGCTGCAATGACACTTAGGGTTTTGCATTTAGAAACCTAATGCAAGGAGTGACCTGGACTGGGCTTCACGTGGGAGTAGAGGTTTTGGTCTGGTTGATAATGACTAGTGTTTGGTGCTTTGTGGAATGTGGAAGAAACCACAAAGAATCCTTCACTGGAGGAAATGATACATGTGAATGGGGAGCCTTATGTCTCTAAAAAGGAAAAAAATCTAAAAAAATCTAAAAAAAATCCATATCCTCGGTTTTGTAAGGCAAGCGATCTCAGAATGAAATGCAGCCTGCAGAGCGGCCAGCAGCAGGAACTGGGACGGTAACTTCTGTGCAGACTTAGGGCCAGAGTGGTTATCTATGAGGACGGCTGGGGAATGGGAAATGTAGAAATGTCCCATGTAAAAGAGCAATTAGTTACTGTCTAAGTGGCCACTCTTTGCAGCAAAATCAATTGGCTGTGACTGCAATTTGATTAGTGCTACTTACACAGAATCACTATTTCACTATCATTTAATCAAAAATCTTCACTTTGATTCAAAATGCATTTTAAGTAAATACGAGTCTTTCATATTTGAGCTCCCTGTAAAATATCTTGTATTAATTAAATTATAAATAGCAAGAGCCAGTTGTATGCCAGTTCTAACAATGCAGAGAAGAATGCACTCTGAAGGAAAAGGTTTTTTTGCCACCCAGTGATGTGGCTGATAAAGCAAGCAAGTGCTTATGAGAAGGATAATTCTGATTTCATAGTTCTCCAACTTAAATACAATCGTAGCTCAAGTCCCTACTATTATTTCATCACGCATCTGCAGTCAAAAAGATGCGTGGCTGATTTCATGTATTGCTGTTGATTGTGTACAAAATACACAAGTATTTTTGCATACAGAATTCTGAAAGCATACTCTGTAGTTTCTCTTTAAAAACAGCGTGATAGCAAGGAGCTAATTTAACTGAAAGTGCAGTCAGAAGACAAGATGGCTTCAGCTCTCTGAAAAATGTGAGTCAGCTAAGGAGGAATTGCAGTTTCACTTTGCTGATGTGAGCCTCAGGCCACCAAAAGCATGATGAATGTCTACATTAAATGAAGCTTACGCTGGAGCATAGAAGACAAATATCATCTCATTTTCAAATTTTGGTTAAAAATAATCCATGTAACATTTTATGCATGTTTAGAAACATCTCTTTCTGCTCCGACTTGCATAGAAGCACAGGCTTAGACATCTGTATAGAATTACACTTCTCCCAACTTTTGCTGCATTTTTGAAGTGATTTAATTTTGTTATGAAGCCTTTCCCCCACGATGTGCGCTGAATTTACTAACACCATCCCGACCTTGGAAATAGTGTGATATTTTACAGTATGCAGTGACATTTATGTGTGCAACTTGGCTCCAAAAAATAGGTTAATTTCCACAAATGAGATGCCAGGTTTAAACCTTACAAGATGATTTAATAATCCTGTATCAGCAAGATGGGTTCACGACTGAGGCAGTTGACTGGGCAGTACGCTGTCAGTTGCAAATCTAAAACTACTTCACACATTTTTTAGGTATAAAAGGTCAAATTAAATGTGCTGGGAAAAAAAAAGGTTTCTAGTTTGTGTATTCTTGAATACCAAAAATCCTAAGTGTATGGATCAGCAGTTCACAGATTTACCCTATAGGAAGTTAAAATTTTAAGCAATAATGTTTACGCATCCCCTAAATTATCTTTATCAAAGTATTTCTGGAAGTAAAAATAGCATAAATGATAGAAAGTATAGTAAAAAAAAAACAAAACCACAAACAAACACCACCTAATTGTTCATACAGAGTCAATACTCAGACATTGGAAATAAGATTCAGAAATGTCCAATGATAGGTGGTGGACAAGGAGCTTATTTGGGTTTCCAAAATCAGTGACTCATATGGAGTTGGTTTTCACTTCATACAAACATCTACTGGATATGAGATGCCAGCTCTGGACCTTTAGTGTAACATTTTAAAACTGTGGTTGTGAAGCTCCCCTTTCATTTAGCTGGAACTCGTGTAATTTCATTGCTACCAAATTACATATAAATGTTACAATACCTGTTTATCTAAATCGAACAAGAATAAAAGGATCTATACATGACCTTAAAACAAGCTGAGGAACCGTGTCATATATATAGACACACACATATTTACATAAATATAGAAACATAGCAATGACAAGAAAGCACTTAAAATTGAAAAATGATGTAAAATATAATTATCTTGCTTTTTCATTGAACAGTTTAACATGTATACTTAATAGCTAAAGTGCAATTTAGTTTAAATTTCCAGTGTCTGATTCCAAGTAATCCTTGATTCTGTTTTTTAAGTCTGAAGTTAGTTCTGCTGTGTATTCTCATTCTTTGGTAATCTTTCCAAAGGATATGATTCACTGCTCCATTATTTGTAAAGAATATGGAAAAAGTAAAACATAGTTATTTTGTGGGCACTTGGAACTGGATGTAAAAAAAGTAGGTGGGCTGTTGATCATTGTGAGTCATTTCTTGGGAAGAGAGAAAGAACAAATGCTAGCTGCTGACCTACTGCTATGAAAGCCAAGGGCTTAGTGCTGACTCAAGTACAAATTGATTGCTGCAGGAAACAATGGAGATCTAGCAGCAGGATTACAGAGGAAAGCCTTTTCTCCCTAAGTAATAAGGAGTACTAAGGAATTGCTTGTATGGATTTCTTGGAGTCTGTTATTTGTTTTGACAGTCGTATATTTTGAATGTTAAATATTAGTTTACTAGAACTAGAATCTGCAAACAACAACTGCACCTGAATGAGGCTCCTTCTGAGTTTTCAGAAGTCTGGCAAATCTGCAGGTGGGTGATGAAGTGCAAGGCTGAGCCCTCCAACACTGAGATAGCTGCACCAACAGCTCCCGTTGCAATCCCTTACTGTTAATGAATGTGTGTTTAATGTAAAATGTAGTTTGCAAGACTATAACACAAGAGAACAAATACTACAAATTTCAGAAACAATCTATTGTATGTAAACAGGTATTCATGTGGTTTGCTGTTG
>JAOWBP010004554.1:9432850-9446699 GCA_028571105.1 Tragopan temminckii
TCATAGTCAAAAGGCTGTAGCATCACTGCAAGAAAAACATTATGTTAATGCTGTTCTGATGCACAGCCATGCACAGACGATTAATTACAAGATTTGAGAAATACAAACATTAACATGATTGCAAGTTGTGCATCTCTCTGACAAAGGAGCAGCTGAGCCCTACTTCAAAAAAATATTAAAGAAGTTAAAAGAAATGGAATTCTTCAGTCTGCACTCATTTCTGCCTAAGAAGTTTGGAACTGCTGAGCACAGTACAGTATTCTGTACACAAGTATGGCAATATGACAGCAATTTATAGCAAACAGGACAACACACATATCTTCTGAAGCAGCAGGAAAACCTCTCAATGAAAGAATCAAGTTTTTTTCTCCATCCTTGAGATAGAAGTAACAAGCTGGCACTGTGATTAGCTGTACACAGCATTGCTGATGGCTGCTGAGAAAGGCTACAGGGCCAGGTAAAGCCAAACACTTTAAACCTCTAGCATGGCTCAAGATTCAGGATGGAAATTTCCTCTACAAAGTTTGAATACCTCGTGATATTTATTTGAGTACTATTCCTCCTTCAAAAATAAGTTGCTGAAAGTTTGTTATCAATATGCAGCCAAAAGGTTATGTTCAAATGCTACAAAAAAATCGCTTATGAAAGGTATAAAAGTTTTTATCTCCATCCAAAAACCACAGGAATTCTGTTTTTTTTTTTTGTTTTTTTTTTTTAAATGCAGAAAACAACTGTGTTTTCTGTGGGGGGCAAAGACATTACAAAAATCCTCCCCTCCAAAACATTTAAAATGAAACTGGCACAAACTTCAACAAAAATTCACATTTCATGGTCCGTGAGGCTCTCAATTCAATCGCTATGAATAGAAGCAGTTCAAGACTTGGGATTACTTTCAAGTACCAGTGTTATTAACATGCACTGAAATTCACACACACTAATTGCAGGGATCTGAAGTGTACAAGTGTTACCCAAAGATCCCATTTATTGCAAATGAAGAAGAGCCAAACCAATCTGTCTCCTTCAATGAGCAGAATACGCTCTGCCTGTGCCATTTTTACTGCGCACACAATCTGTGGCCATCAACAACCACATGCCTTTTAAAGCTGCAGGAAAAAGGAGGCAGCAAATTGTCTCAAATGTGCAGTAAAATTTATTATACACTTTAACTTGCCTTACAATAATCAACTTCTAGTCCAAAATAAACACTTTTATTTCAACAGGCTCCACGCAAAACTCTTCTTCCAAACAGAAGTGACTGAACTGTGACAAGGCGTGCATTTCAGCATTGCATGGCACGTCACTGAAAAGCAGCAGACTAATCTTTTTCCCCCTGTAACAGACACCTAATGTTTATTTCAAGTCTACACGACGTGCAAGAGCCAACAGGTACCTGAAGCCGTCCACTGTTGAGGGAACTTCTCCAGATCTGCAGTTGTATCAGCTTGCTTTGCTCAGTGTAAGCATAAGCTCGTTTGAAAATCATTATTTCCCCAGTGATAGTGCTGAAACTGTTCTTGAACACTGAGCAACTGCTGCTCTGACTTCCACTCACTGAATCATAACAGCAAGCAGCTACAGAGGGCTTGACAGTATCAGCGTTGTTAGCACTTGTATTTTTAGATCAATACACGAAAGCCACATCGACACAAATTATTCAGCAAACGTCTTGTAAGCCAGATGGGAAGCTCAAAAATACTCCCTTTGTTCAAGAGGAAACCAAACCATTCAAAACCATTCAACACACACTCTTACTATTGGGAGTTTCTGTGAAAGAGCAGTTCCATGGAAGTGCCCTAACTGTGACACAACTTACTGCTGTGAGTCCAGCTCCTTTGCTTTAACTGGAAATTGCATACCTTACACGAGATGATGTGAAAAGGGTATGTTCCTACAAAATATCTTTCCAGATCTTCTCAGCTGGTCCAAAGCTATTGTCCAGCTCCCATCAGAACATGGTGTGAGAAATTTGTTAACAGGAGTCTCAAAGAGACTAGAACCAGCATTCATCAGTCAGTGGCTGCAGTGCCCATCTCCTCACCTCCACTGACTGCCCTACAGTGGTGCTCTGTCACAAGATAAAACTGCAAAGCCATTGGGAGACCAATGGAATAAGGAATAATGTCTGTTGTATTTGCAAGCCACACTGCCTCTCAAAATTTACCTGAAGGACCAACCTCACGTACATACTGTTCTGACATGTTTCAAACAAATGGGCACCAGTCTTCTCACACATTCCCATTACATCTCCCACATTTGATATGCAAGGATCTGCAGACAGCGAAGCCATTGGTGATCAGCTAATGGTGAAGTCAGTAACACTATCAAGGCAGGGGAAACCTGAGGCAGGGAAGATGTTAAGCAAAACTGTGGTAAAAGCTTGTCAGAATCCGACCTTCCCTTCCAAAAGCAGGAAAGGAAAAGCCTCCCTGCTCAGATCATCAGCAGCCTTCCTCTGGTTTCCATCTAAATTTATTAATGGCCTGTTCACTTGGTCTTGGACCAACACTATGCTTACGCTTAAATATCAAAGAAGGGGAAGAGTCCTTTACTTGTATCATTCCAAGACATCAATCACAGTAACTCTTGGCCTCTTGGTAAACTAAACAAGCCAGACTTGGTCTGTCCTCTCTGAGTCAGGGCCCCCATTCATTCTCCGCACCTGTTCTGGCTTGAATTCCTCTGTATGAGTTACTCTGTATATACAACCATGAAATTTTATTAGTGACAACAACATCTACACTCCTATCTCTTCCATTACCTGGTTTCCTAGTTTGTTTTCACTTACTGCATTTGCCCTGTTCACAGCCACATGATGTCAGCAATGCAGTCACCTCTGATCAGTTACAATATCCTAACATCACTCACTTTGTTCAGAAAGCTTGCAATTACAGAAGAAATCCAAGTACACAATTCTGCAGTTTTTGTGACAAAACTCATCCCGTTTCTCTTACTGAAGCCTTCAAGGACACTCGGTTCTTGCTGCATATCTTCAGCCTCTGAATTTTACATCATCGTAAGGGTTTTTAGTGTGCTCTTTTTGAGCCGCAACTGCTTACAAAAGCATTTAACAAGATTAATACCAAACATCACTGGCAATTTCTATTATCATTTGAAAGCCATACATCCACCGCAGCACTGTTTACTCTTACACAGCCTATTTGGTCTGTGAGTGTCTTACTGTCTTCTCTACCTTTATTAACGGGTTTCCTATATGATGTTGTATGGAATTCTCTTAGGTCTGGCAAGATCAAAACTTGACACATCTCACCTTTACACAGAAATGCCACCAGCAATGTGGACTATCTACATCAGGGCGCACTCTGATCAGCGCTGCAGGAGGCAAGCAACTGATCCTCACATCAACAGAAGCCATGGCCGCACGCGGCTTGTTCCTCGTTTACATCGTTCTTTCTGTAGCTATTTCAATAACACAATTGCTGCATCTTCAAGATAGACTCCCGCAAAGCAAGCAGGTCAGACTAAGCCCAAGCTCAGCACTCGCTGTGTTGGCCAATGAAGCCTGGGGGAGCAGCATGCCGCCAGGGGCAGCACGTGGCTGGTGGCTGAGGAGGGGCAGAACTGCTGTGGGCAGCCCTGTCCCGAAGGAAACACAACCCACCTCTTCCTAGTCAGGTAACTGCACAAAAGATTAACTCCCACCCCCTGCAAGGTGACTGACAACACAAGGACAACTTCAGCTCTTCCCATGTCCAGGAGTGTGCTTGGGCTGCTCTGTGCAGCAGGGCACACCATGCACCCTTCATCTCTCCCATTGTACACCTAGCTGCAGACATCAGCACCTGCTTCTCGTTTCTCACTCTTCCTCTGGAATTCACTTATGTCTTTTATTTAGATTTCAACCTCTCGGAAGCCACAAAATCAGCTGTCTTTGTTCAAATTAGACACGTTTAACAAAAACAGAATGGGTGCAAATAGCCTTCTTTGCCAAGTGCTTACGACCAAACGCAATCAAACGGTGACAGCACACATACACTTCCTGACAGTTACATAAACTCAGCTGTTAAAATTACACACCATTATATAACAGGTGAAAACATGGGCTACAAACCTGACATTGCAGCAAGCAGTGCGTGCTGACAGAGACTTAAATGCTGGTATTTAGGAGCAGCTGTGATAGGGCAAAAGAAGCCAGTATCCAATACTTCAGTAGAATAAAGAAAGCCTTGCTTTTCTAGCATTTTGCGTGTGTGAAATGAGCCAACACACTAGCATGAAATAATGTTCTGACAGCAGCCTCTAAGGAATACCTTAGAGGAGAAGGAGAATACCTTCTCATGAACTTCGACCAAAACAGGACACTCCTGTGGAACCATATGTAAGAAAGGCACTCAGCTGCTATGGTGCAAGGAAGATGTAGGCTGCCCCGAACCCAACCATCAGTAATACTCTAGGAAACAAATAAACCCTCACATCATTGTACTCGGGCACCGACTATTTTTTGCAGGCAGGAGGTGCACTGCCAATGCAGTGCTGCTGTGTTAAAGTCAGTCAGCAATTCTCAAGAGAGCAGACTACACAGAGTAAACACAGCCCAATTAGTTTAAGAGTTTGGAAGTTATTAATGAATTAACCATATTCTAATCATCTCTCACGAGCAGTATTGTCACTAGGTTTAGAATAATTCAAACCCTGTTTTGATGCCTTGTTTGAGTCTTGAATTATGTGACTGAAGAATAACTGATCCAAAGAAAAATCTTCTATTTATATTTCAGTTTATTAAATCCCAAATCATCCCTCTGTTCTTAAGTAGTATTTCTCCAAGGGAGAGGTTAAACACATCTCCTTCCTTTCCAAGAATATGAAAATAACTCTGATCTGTAAGTTAATGAAAGCTCCCCTTTTGATTCTTGATATCCAAAAGATTCCTTCTGCTGATCACAATCAATGATGCTGATACCTTCAGTACCAAAATTAAGCCCCATGCATGGTTTGAAGAAGCTACCAAGACTGCAGTGTATATGACTTTACTAAATAGAAATTCAACCACAAACCGAGACGACACCAGCTTCTATTTAGAATGGGTTAGAAAATGAAGAATTAACATCCACAACTCCAGAGTTCTGCAACATATCTACCTATAAATCTACCTGAATGTGCCACCTGGAGAACAATGTATGTGAATTGCTTGCATTTAATATGTAACATTAATAGAAGGGCTGGTAATTTAGCACAGTTTATTACCATGACTAAGTAAAGAGAAGCATGAAAGTAAATAAAACAGAAAATGTAAGCTCTGTGATTCAATAAGCCAAAGTAATTTGTAAAACTGAATCATAAATCACAAGTCACTACAATAAAAGTTATTCATAAAAAAAAGGAAAGTTTTTTCAAAGCTTTGTGAGCAAGAGCAAAGCACAACTTAGTTAAGCATAGCGATCTTTCAAAATGGGATACTTCAGGTCACATCTTGGACTGGTTCCATATTCTGTTTGGCATGCTGGGAAGAATGGGGCTGGAAAAGCACATAAGATACAGGCTCACACAGCAACTGCCTATCCTATGTTCTGCTCAGGATAGAGCAAAGGGTCACTGTAAGCAGGAGTTTAAGAAAAAAGATGTTGAGATCAAGAAGACATTTTAAAAAGCGTGCTATTTGCTAGCAAAGGAAAAGAGGTTTTAATTTTGAAAGTTCATCTGAGAGATGAAAAGAATTCCCATCTTTATAGTATAAAGATAACTTGTAGCTAGAAACCGTGCTCATTTTCATTATCGCTTCATTGATTCCAGTGCATTTAATGTTTGCCTGTAGCTAGTATAGATGACAGACAGCTTTACTTGGGAATCTTCCCCAGTTTTAAAAATTTCAATTCCTTTCTAGAGATCTTTTTCATTTGCATATTAGTCACTTCAGAGCTTACTGCATATGTGCTAGCCTTCTCCTGAAGCAGAAACTGCTCAGCCTTCCCCTTGCTACAGGTACCATGTGGCACTGCTTACCGCCTCGCTGCGACACACTCCAGAAATTAAGCGCAAGTGAGGCAAACTCTGCAATCAGAGGCACACTGAATTGGACACAATAGAATACCCAAACAGAAAAGGTCAGTGAGCGTGCAAGTGCAGGTACACCAAAACTATTCCCCCTTGTCCTGTCACTATCCACCCTTGTAGCTCACAAATAATTTATTCCAGGTCAGAAAAGCTTGGTACGAGACTAACTGATAGGTTATATGCTTTGCCATATGTAACTTCTGTTCTGATCATCTTCCCATAGGCCAGTAACTCATCCGCTTCTATTACGCAATAATAAAATATAATTAAAACAGTAAAATCTTCAGAAGTCATTCCTGTAACTTAAAAAACAGACCTTATTTCTGCAGTCTACCACTATGAAATGCTTTGAAAGAGTTTTTTAGATTATAAAAATACTCAGTGCTTCATGCTTTCAGTGTAACCCACTCCTTTGTTTTTTCCATTACCAAAGTTTGGCAAGTGAAGAGCTACTGACTCATTAGAGAAAATCATTAACCTTTCATATAAAATAGCAAAGTTTTAGTCACTTGATGTTTCTAGCACCAAAGCATATTATATCTCCAAGGAACACAAAACAAGCATGGTTTCAAAATAAATGTTTTCTTTACTGGTTGGTTATATTGGGTAGTCTGGCAATCAACTATCAGCCTAAATTGGAGTGGCTTCAGTCCACCCAGTTTTATTCCTCCCTCGATGTGCCTGTCCAAGCACTCGTTTGATCCTGCAGTGAGCCGGTTCAGGAAGTCAAGCTGGCAAAAAGCTAACCGTACAAAAATAATCCCACTGGGAGGGCAGGGCTGCAGCAGCACTGCCTTGGATAGGCTGGCTAAGGCTGCTATGGAACCATATAAATTATTTATATATTCCTCCTCCCTCCCTCAAAACAAGATGTCAAAATAAACCCATTACTGCTAGAGCAGGAATAAGGGAAGTAAAGATATATGAAATGGCTGCTCCTCCACGAAATCGTAACCTCCTGCTTTTACAAGCATTCCACACAATACTTCTGTATTGCAAAACATTCCAAGAAATAATTCATTTGATGAAGCCATTTTCAGTTACCAAAGAACTGCTTGTATGACTTACCAGAAACATTAATTGATGTTCCTGCATCAATAATTCCACTGTTAGGCCTTACACAGTATCTACGTGGTGCTGTGGTCTTAACTTTGAAGCAGACATTTCTGTCTGTAGGGTTGCCGAGTTTCAGGTTCGTAGTGACAACATCTGTGAAAGGACCTGAGGAAGAGCAAAAGCAGACTTTAGATTGCACCAGAAAGTACTTGACAAGTAGAGGCTAAGCAGGGTACAAATCTCTGCTCACAAATCTTATAAAGTAATTAGATGTTCAACTTCCATCTATGGCACGTACAGATAATCACACGCAAAGTCCAGGATGTAGTGAGGCTGCTGAGCATGACTGTATGCTCACAGTACAACAGCTCATCATTAATAGCAAACAAAAAGGGGGGAATCATTTATACATGTTACCAGCACAACAACATGGTATTTCAAATGAAGCCATATTCTCTGCTGTATCACTTATTCCATTCTAACTGCTGAATCACCCAGGCTTGCAGAGAAACCATACACACCTATGTACAGACAGCGAGCAGGGCAGACTACTGAACTCTACAAATGTCAGCACATAAACTGTACCTTACATTCACAGACTGCACAGGTAAGCTGCACCTCCATAAAGCCTTCCACCTGGTATTTAGAATGGTTGTGCCAAAACCAGCAAGATGAGCATCCACTGTGCATCACGTGTGCTTGTTTTTAAATAATCATCCTGGCTACAGCGAATGGTACATCAGAAAAGATTTGCATAAAAAACATCCGGCCTCACCGAGACAGGAAATAACCACGTGCAAACAGGGGAATTCTTGGATGCCGACAGCACTGGCAGTGATTTCTGCATTAGTAAAGCCACAATCAGACCACTGTCAAGTTCTGCAACAACACGCGATAACTTCTCCTAGGCTCACTACCAACTTGAGACCATCAAAACCCCCGGGGTTAGGGGAAAGGCTCATTGCTGATTTTCTGTAAGACACATAAATTAGGCAGGTGTTGTGTGACTGCACTCAGATTGCAGAGAAATAAAATTACAGAAATGTAAACACTCTTCGATCAGCTGTCTTCTGCACAAAGAAAGTTACCTGGTAACTGAATAAAATACCTTCACCTACCCTCAGGAATAAAAGTAAACTTGAAAAAGAAAAAAACAACCAAAAAACCCTATCAATTCTTTTCCTTGAAGACATGACAGCCCTGAAGTTTAAAAACTGTGAATGATGATCATTTTTATAATTAATAGTCACAATAAACACACACATGGTCACCCCCCTGCTCTCTCGATAAAACAAGATGGGTTCTCATTTGCAGCAGGGATGGCTTAAAATCACCTGAGACTGTTTTCTTTTCTACAAATTTATCATATAAATCCATCTCTTAAGATGCCACTGAACTCAAACAACAAAGCATTGCTGTCCTGCAACCTTCAGCTAAAAACAGAAATAAACCAAACAAAACCAAACCACCATACCACCATGCTGCTCAGCCAGCAGCATGGCATCATTCTGCCTGCTCTCTGAACAAGCCAACTCAGCATTCACAATGCAATCTGGCAGCAAAGAAGCTGAAGCAATAAAATGCTCAGATCCAATGACAAAGACCCAAACCTGTGCCTGGTGGAACACCGAGATGCAAACAAGAATGAAATACAGCTGTTGAAGTTTTGTCTGTGTTCTGCATGCAGACTCTTTAGGTCTGATGGAAAATAACTGAGCAGAAGCCAAGTGCTGTTAAAGAAGTTAAACAAGCCCAGCTATCAGAAAAATCCAGCAAAACATTTAGGTATGTAAAGACAGTAGCAGATCTTTAAGGTAGACCTAATTGGGTCTAACATTTCAGAAGAAATTACTTGATGCCTTAACATTATGAATGTCCATTTACAAAGATTACAGTGTGAGCTATTCCAGCAGAGAGGGAGGTTCGTCTGCACACAGCCCTACATGTGCAGCTGCACCCTCAATAGAGCTTTACTAGTCTGCATGCTGGGACAGATTTCCTGTGGGAAATACCATGTTTTCACTTGGCTGATCCATGAATACATGCGGGATTTGTGCGCCCCAGCACAGAGCTGCTGTTTTTAATAGTAATATGACAATAATTCTGTGTGTAAAATAATTTCCAAATGGATTTCCTTATTGCTAACATAGACCATACCAAAATATTTGGCAGCAAAAGCTTCCAACAGACTGAAATAATTTCTTCTTGCCCGCTCGACTTTTCCCTCTGCTAGGCTACAGAATGTTTTTTAGATACGTTTCCCCCAAATTACAGGTCTTACAGGTCAGCCAGCACAACTGCACCACAGGGCTGACATCTGCTTTCAGCAAACCCATATTCACTACGGCACTGCTATTCGAACAGCAGAGTGAAGCAAATAGGAACAGACAAGTGCAGAATTAAAGCGTCATTACAGGTGTTTTGAGGTACATAAGAGAAGGAGACTATGGAGTATAACCAGGGTAATCAGGGCGCGGCAATGAAATACTATCGGCCTGCTTGGCCTGCCTTCCAGAAGCGAGCACCGCAGCCTGCCAGCTCAGGCTGAGGTGAACCCCGAGCACCTGCTGCTCTGGGACTGAGGCCCGGGTCAGCCTTCCAGGGGAGCATGGCTGTGGGAAATGGGAGACTGGCCTTTGCTTCCTGCAAGATGTATGAACAGCAGCTGAGGTCATCTGGTTCAGCCCAGAGGAGGCTGAGGGGAGGCTTCAGGGCAGCTGCAGCTCTGCTCTCTGGTGACAGCGACAGGCCTGAGGAAATGGCATGGGGCTGTCAGGGGAGAGGAACGTGGGGACTGCAGAAAGGCTCTGCCCAGAGGGCGGTGGGCACAGAGCAGCTCCCTGGGTCAGCGGGCACAGCCCTGAGCTGCTGGAGCTCAGGGAGCGCTGGGACACCGCTCTCAGACACTGGGTTTGGATTTTGGGTGGTGCTGCGTGCAGCCAGAGGTTGGACTCAATGGTCCTTGAGTCCCTTCAGCCGAGGGTACCCTATGACGCTGTGTCTGGGTTTGAGCAGGTTTTTTTCAGGTATGGCCATACACCTAACCCGGAGCTCTGCTTGTCAATGCAGGGCATGGCACCTTCTGGAATCAGCTCAAAACAACAGAATCTTTTTGTGACTGTTTTCATTATTTCTAGGAAAGTGAAACTTCTATTTCTGTAAAACTAACCCAGTTGGCTTAAAGGTAAGGAGTTTTCCAAATGTCAGTTTGCATTTAGAAAAAGCAAACACAATAAATCACTCCTGTTTATAAAGATTGTGAGAAAAAAAATGCCACTGGTGCCAATGCAAGGACAAAGTCACAGGAGACTCGGGCTGCGTGTGCATCACCTGGCATGGGGCTGCCATGGGAGTGAGCAGACTAGAAGAAAGAATGTAGCTAACTGAATTTGGCGGTTAAAGTTTGAAATATTTCACAAGGACCCAACTTCATCCTGCAATTAGAATGAAGTCAACTTGTGTTAATGAAATAGCAGGCCTCTACTAAATAGCAGGCACTAAAACAAAAACAAAAAACACAACAAACCCAAACCCACCACAGATGTCATATTCATGATAAACAACAAGCATAATGGTTTTCCAGGGGGTTACCTTTCATCAGGGCTTGTTTCAAGCCACAGCTGTGGCTTTCCACCCGGAAGATACATATGCAAGCTTTTGTATTTGAAGATCACAGCATTATCTCAGAATTTGCAATGCTCCATTTCAGATTCAAACACCAGAGCTGTATCAATCTTTCCTAAAACTGTCATTCTGCAGTGCACTGCATTATAATACCCCAGATCGTTTTAGTAACAATACAAATGCCTGAGAATTAGGTCAAAAGAACATGATGTCAACGCTATTTAAATTTTAAATAAGTCTCACTGCAATAAAAAGAAGTGCACGTAATTGAAGCAGCAAACCCCAGCTGATAACTCTTTGGTCAGCACAGTGCTTGCTTGAAGTCTCTTACCACTCTGCTTGCAGGAACCATGTTACACAGCTACACCTCTTGAGCAGATCCATATCACAACTATTCTCACGTTAACCAAAATTCCTTGCTTTAGTCTGGCAAATAAACCATCCTCATACACATGTATTTCCAGTGCAGCAAGACTACTGCTGTAGCATGACTTGGTGTGTTAGCATAAAAATCAGAGGCAGAGCTTGGATGGCACGTGTTTGGGTAGCGCATGCTTGGCAGATTTCAAACTATACTGATATAGTCCTCTGCAGATCTGCAGATATTACTACTAATACTTTTTTATCATTAACTGCAAGCATTAATTGGGCCACAGTCCCATGGTTAGTTTATTCATGCACCAGACTGTCTCACTGCTGCAAAGGGAGGTGGCCTGACCTCTCACTTCTACCAACTGCTTGAACAGCGTTCATCTGCTGCACCAAGAACTGAGCCAGGAGCTGCTTAGGCTGAAAATTACTCCACTTAAAAGACAGGGAGTGAGAGAGGGGGCAGTGGGGAAGGGAAAAAAGAAAATCAGTTTTCAGCCAGACCAAGCAGTGCTCAGACGCTGGCATCAGGGACCTGCATCTTCCTGCACAGCAGACTTATGTCAAATTAAGGTAACGAGGTCTCCTACTTAGTAGGTTAAAACTAGCACATCCAGGCAGTCACGCTTCCTCTTGAAGTGCCTGCATAGTTGTTTGAAGTAATGAAGGCACATGCTTTTGTATTTCAACCTAGCGCAAATTCTTATCTGCTTAACGCTGAGCATCCCCCCAAAGGTATGACATTACTGAACTACCATTTTTCAGAGCAAATGCACTGAAGTATCATTTGATACAACCGCAGGTGAAAATGGCAATCACTGACTAGGAAGACTGCAAATAAATTCCCATCAGCCCGCCTATATTATTCTCAGAACATCTTAGATGCACTTTCATCACCTGGCCCTAAATAAGTTTTCATCACTCCAGCTCAGCACCACACACACGTATTAGAAGGCATGGTACCCAGATGCAGTTAGAAACAAAACTGGAACCTCTATGCAACAACAGGAGAGAAGAACATATTTCACCATGGTTTAATCCCATCGATATGTCAGAGGAAAGTCATTAATCACCAAACAGATTAATTAACCACAGAACGGTAACCAAGGAATCTTTAGGAAGCAAGATGGTGAAGAGCAGTAGAGAGGAAACCTAGATTGTTTCATGCTATTCTCAAGAGCCTTACCCTATGTGACTTTACTAGGCGATGTCCACACGGAGCAATAATTCATTTACTGACACAGCCACATGCTCTGCATGTACAGATGGTGGGGGCTGAGCACCATGCCTCAAGCCCCACCCCACAACCCGCTCACAGCACAAAGTGCATGCACACCAGCCCCACATCCCAGAGCTTCCCACTTTATTCAGGGGGTGCCTATCAGCAACAGGGAGACAGTTAAACACACCAGTGGCAAAACCAAATTGAGCAAGAGGGTTCAATTCCAGGTGTAGCACTGCCTTACTATATATTTATTTTAAAAGTTACACATGAAGTTGATGACCTTTACATAGAAATACTGAAATGAAAAAAGTTGAAATGTCAAGCAATGCGTTTTGAGCTATCAGCCAGGTGTCTGTGAATCAAGAAGACCTAAGATCCAATCAAAGTCTCACACCACCTTACTCATCTTTAGACAAATCACTCGAGGGCTGGATCTTTTGCTATTAAAAGCCTTAAGAGTTGACAGCAGTTCCAAAACAGAAGCAGGTTTGGACCCTTATAGTTTCCCTCTCTGTGAAGTCAGGAGAATACTTACCTAATTACAGAAAATCTTGTGAAGATTAGTGTTTTAGAAAGCACTGGATGCCAAGCTCTAATCACCACCACCATCTGGCTCTGGAGACATTCATAATTAAGTGAGCATCAGCAACTTTTGAAATCAAAGAAGCTGAAGAAAGAAACAAGAAGTGCCTGTGTTGCATAAACATCTTTATTTCACAAGTCACTCACTGGAAGGACAGAGCTAACCCAAATTTGGTGATTACTGTTAAGATAGAACTCAGGCTGCTCTTCACCCTTGTGTAAATTACTCGAACTTTTCAGTCCTCGCTTGGATTTTATATAGAAGCCCCTAGAAAACTGTGTCCTTGTGGGATCACTTTTGTTCCCTACTATGACCATCCCCACCAGAGTCCTCAAAGCAAAGTAAATGTAGTCAAGTGGCCACTTCCACTTTTGCTGTGCTGTGAAAGCCATGATGAAAAGATTATTTTAAGTGCCATCCAAATCACTCTTCGTGCAATAATTTATGCTGCAAATTTTCTTTTTGATAACATGTAATCAATAAAATTATCTAAAAGGAGGAAAAAGGGCACACAGAACACCAGCAAAAATACACGATCAAGGTGGCAAAGTCAGGCCAGGGCTGGCAGTAAATTACTCCGTTTGGATGGATTAACCAGGGTCCTTCCCTGGCCTATTCTGACACTACCTACTTTTGCCAGAGCGTGTTTCACATTCAATAAGAAAAGAATGTCAAAAAACAAATACGAGACTGAAGACTGTTTTCAGAATATCTATCACTGTGTACTTTTTGCCACCTCCTATTCCTCAGAGGATTATTAACAGTTTGACTTCGCACTGTCAGGCCACACACAAGGTTCCAAGCAAAACGGAAGAATGTGCCCTTCCTATAATACTGCTACCAGTGTCATCTGGGGGTCTTCTTTCCCCCAGCTGACCTCTTCAGATTTTTATTAGACTCAAACATTATTTACAGAAATCTCTGGCAACAAAGTCATACAAGAAGAAATATTCACTCTGTATCCTCACCTTAAAGCAGGTTTC
>JAOWBP010004554.1:9455354-9472452 GCA_028571105.1 Tragopan temminckii
CCCGGCCCTGGGCGGGCGGTGGGCGGGCAGCGCAGCTCTGTGGTGGCTGCCCCCGCTGTGACCAAGGGCGGGCACGGCGGCCTGCGCGCCCCGTGCCGGGCTCAGGGCACCGACCTGCCCTGCTCTGCCTTGCCTGGCCCTGCCCTGACGGCCGCACTGACAGAAACGCCACGAGCCAAGAGCGCACTTCCCCGTTAATTTATTCTGTGCTTTTGCTTCTCACTGCTTTGAAGTACCCTAAGCAGGCGCGGTTTGGATTCAAAATAAAATACTGTAGAATGACCATTTTGATTTCACTGCTTCTCTTTTCTCATTTTTCTCCTCTGAATCCCCACCACTGCCCAAAATTTGCTTTGCCTTCGGTTAATTTTCCATTAAAAAGGCAACTACAAAACACCCCATCTTACACAAGTCTTTCTGTCAACTCTGACCATCCAAAAATCAGAACATCCTCCCAAATGGATGGCCCATTTTCAAGGACAGCTTTGGGTTTGACTTTCTGAAAAAGTTTTTCAACAGGGCTGACCAAAATGATTTATTTATTTTTTTTTCCCACTGCTTTTTGCTCCTCAGTGCCATCAGCTCCACTTCTGCATGTTGGAATCATAGAATCATTAAGGTTGGAAAAGACCACTAAGGACATTGCATTCAACCACCAGCACACCCCGCCATGCCCTGACCACGTCCCTCAGTTCCACGTCTCCACAGTACTTGAACGTCTCCAGGGATGGTGACCAACAGCTTCAATTCTCACCCAAATATAACAAGAATTACTATTTCCATGTATGGAAGGAGCAGAGGCTGTAATCACAACCCCATTGTCTGGAAATGTTGCCCCATTTTATTGAGCCACTTGGGCAGACTTGTGCAGTGAGAAACAGAAAGAGGGATCTCTTTGCTTCCATAAGGCGTCTGGGGAGTTTTCTCGAGCAGACCTTCTGCTCAGCAGGAGAGACCCAAAACTTGGAACTTAGCAAGGAAATAAGCTCCAGCCTTATGAGGATCACCACACGCATTTCATTTTTCGTGGTCTGGTGAAATGTGTTTTCACTTTGGCTGCCTTACAGAGGCTTTAAAAATACATGTATACGCTTCATTTCTTCATGCTAATTTTTAATCTACTGTAACAATTTTTTATTCTGAGAACAGTTTCAGTTAATGATCCTCCAGTCCTCTCTTGGCATTGCTGCCGTGGCTGTGAGTGGAGTGGAATTTCACATGCACCCAGAGATCTCTTAGTTCTGGATGCGTACACAGAGAAAGCTGGTTGGGATCTCTCACTTGGAGGGATGGCAACGTGAACCCCATGGGAAGCCTTCTGTCCCTAATGGGCTGGAAGTCGAGGCACAGTGGCCATTTACATCTTTTAGTTGTTTTCTGACACCATTCTAAGCTTTGAATGTTGGGCAGGCTGTGAATTGAAGCAAAGGATATAAAAAGCATTTGGGACTGATACACAGTGGGATAAAACTCTGTAAGGAAGCAGTCCAGAGCTAACTCAGTGAATAACCACTTCAAAGTGTACATTAGGAAAAAGCAGAGGGACTGGAAGGAATGGAAAAAAAGGATTAATCAAAGAAAACTACATCTTAGAAGCTAGGAAGTGTAGGCATAAAGGGAAATCTGCCAGAAGCAAAGCTGAGTTAAACCTCGCAAAGGAAATTAAAACAAATAGCAAAATGTTCTTCAGGCATACAGACCAGGAATTGAAGTAGAGAAGAAACAGAGGTGATGACAGAGGGAGAGGCAGGACACAGATGAATGCATAATATATAGTGGAAATGTACACAGAGGAAATGAATGCATGGAGATAGGAATTATCTCATGCAAGTGGAACAAAACATAAAGATCATAATGGGACGATAATTTCTGACCCAGACACCTAACAGGACTCGCCTGTCAAGAATGTATCTGGCTACATAACAGCATCACTGCAGGAGCAGCGGAACACAATGTGAGAGCAGGAAAAATTGTTCCAGAATTTAAATAGGGGAAAAATGATTCAAGCCTGATCCCACTAACATACAGGACTTAGGGATAAAGTTAGCAGGAAAGAATAATACAAGACATGATGACAGATAGAAAAGAGTTGAAATATGACATGCATTTACTGAAGGTGGGTAGTGTCAGACTAACCTGATTGGCTCTGTAATTACTTTTCTAGACAGAGAAAAGCCGGTAGGTCTAACCTCTCTGGTGATGAATAAATGTAGACTAGAAATTAGAAGATATTTAACCTCCAGGGGACTGGGGTCACTCTACATCTTTCCTGCATTCAAGGCAAGGGCAAACCACTGCATTATAAAGTTGCACTCAAACCATTCATAAAATTGGTCGTATTTTCTCTCCCTAAGACAGCACCTATCCCTAAATATATCTTTCTAAGCATAAATTACTAATATTCCAGGCTGTTGCTTCTTAGTGCTAGAATTCATTGCCAGATATTTACTGCTGTCCGGAGTGCTGCCTCTTTTTTTGACCTCTGAACTGCTTTTTTAATGCCTGTTCTGTTCTGCAGTTCTTAATGAGCAATGAGATAGCAATGCTGCATGCATGCACACATTCCTGCACCCACTGCCTCCCACATCCAGGGCCTAATCCAAAATGGTGGGAACATTCTGTTTGCTACCATAGCATTTGGATCAAGCTTCCAAAGGGAGGCAGAAATACTCCAGATTTCAAAGATCTATTTTGGAGCGGATAGCTAAGCATTTCTTTTTAATGGGAAGATAATCAGAGCCATATTTCAAAAGCCGACTTTTGAACTATGATTACAAACTCCTTTCTCTCCATCCAGTTCCCAGCAGAAGGATCTCTGTATTCCCACTCTTCAGCTACTGAGGCTAAATCAAGGGCAAACAGGCCCTGTGCTTCATTGGTCAGATGAAGGTCAACCCCCACGACATTTTATCTTGTGTAATTGAGTAGATACATGGAGGAGGTGAAATACTGCAGTCCTTGGAAGCCTGAACAATAGGCTTGTGCCAAAGGTAGGATTAATGGACCATTAAATGTATTTTGCCATGGCAAATCCCACCATCCTTGTACAGCTGGGACACTTGGCTGCCAGAAAATTTCTACAGGAAAGTTTCTATATTACAAATTGGCAAAGCAGCTGGGTTAGCTCTGTCATCGCTAGAGATGCTTTTTCTGCACGGGAATTGAGGAACTCCTGGCAAAATGGACAACATTATTGCCTTTATCCTGTAGCAGAATATTTGCAGGTTTCAAAGCTGTCAAACTCGCAGTTTCTAGAGTGTCACAGCAACAAGATTTGTTTTGCCTGTGAGTTGGGAGTCCCTGAGTTTTGGCAAAGGATGTGATTCTGACCGCCTCTCTGTAGGTGGTGCTACAAGGCAGTGAGATGAAAGAAGTGTTCGAGATATTTTTAAATTTCAGTGCCTTGGTTTCTTACCAGCTCCTGCTAGTTGAGCTTTCCTAAAGAAAATCAGACATAGTTTCCCATAATTTCTTTATTTTGCTGTCCTATAATTTAAATGCATCCAGTAGAAATACAACAGAAGAGAACTGCTATTTTCTCTGCCTTCAGGCTGTTCACATTATGTACTCCTCCTGGAAATGTACAGTTGAACAAACTGTCTTTTCACATTGATCTAACTTGACTGAAAATTTAACAATAGAATGTAGGATATAAGGAATTGGAGAAGATCTGAAAAAGAGTAACTAGGGGGCCATTCAGAGACCTTAAGTAACGAATGTTTAATTATAAGGGGAAGGAGATTTATGTCTCTAAGTGAGCTCTGTCCTTTGCCATACACTGAAATGTTTCCTCGAGTTCAGCTGCTCACCTGCACATGCAAAAATGGTAGAAAGGATTCTGCAAAGGTACCAGAGCTCTTCCCCTGCTACTAAAAGTAATCAGTCCAGGTGGGGTCAGGTCTTGTTTCAGTCTGGGTAGTCAGTGAAGACTGCTGTGTCTGTTTGGAGGAGTGGGAGGAAATTTGTATTCAAAATTCAGCAGCAAAAATTACTGCTTGCAGGCAGGAATATCCCATATGTTATAATACAGGGAACCTTGTTCAAAGGCAGGTGTGAGAGTTACAGCCTACGAGCTGCCACCCCAGCCTTGTGACAGGCCAATAATGCCTATGGTACTTATATAATGGAACAACTCTGTCATCTAATATTGTGCAAAATTCCTTTCCTTGGTCGGGCACTGTATTAAATCTTCTGTGTCACTACAGTGTCAGGTCACCTCTGTAGCGAAGATAAAGGATTGCTCTTTGTAGGCATCTGTATTTTTGATTATCCTAATCATCTCTCTAGGAGTCACGTGAAGATAACATGTTTAAACTGATGTATCAAATGACAAAATTTATCATCGGTCTCTTTCTTGTAAGATATATATCCAAACATTTTCTATCAAGGTGGCACTCCTAGATGTCCTGGGAGAATGGTTTAGCTGAGCAAAAGTTTTGGGGTTGGATATATAGCAGTGCTTAGATGCCCATCTGCAGAGACAGCAGCATGGAGGTAAGAAGTTTCTGTCCCCTAGCTATTTGCTATTGACCACAGCAGTTTGGGTGGTACATAAGCTCTGCCAGTGCTTCCCGTGGGCATTAGTGCAAGTCAGTGGGTTTACTAGCTGCTGTAGCAGCTTGCCTTGAGAAGCAGAAGTGCTGAAGTGCTGAAGGTGGTTTGCTTGAGCCAGACTGCAACTCCAGCTTTGAGATTCTAACAGTGCCACATCTGGAGTAAGAGAAGAGGGAAATGTATTGTTTCCATGTTGTGGCAGAAGCCCATTGTGCTTCAAACACGTGCATACGTAAATAAATTACAATCAAAATAAGTAGCAAGGGAAGTATTACTATTCATATTTTAAAGGTGAGGAACCAAGCCATAAAGAGATACAGTGAGCATGTCCCCTACAGACATGCTATAATGTAAGAACTCAGGATTTATCACTACTACCATTTTACAGATGGAAACACCAAGTCAGAGGGCAATGCTGGCTTGCACAAAGCTTCACAGATTATTTGTAGGAAACCCAGGACCTGAATCTGGAGCTACTGTGTCCTGGTCAGTAGTTTTCCCAAGGGAATCGCTGATAAGGAGGTGTCAGTGAGCAGCAGAATTTCAGAAAAAGGGAGACTGTTCCAGAAAAGAACATCTGTGTTTGTGTTAGAAAAAGAAGCTTAGACTCCAGCATTGCCAGCAACTCATACCTATGTTCTTGTTATCCTAATTAGTGGCAATGTTCCACTTCCAGAAGTTTTTATCTCTTTAAGTTGGGTGATTTTTTTTCCCCCAACTAATAAAATTAGAGAAGGCAATTCAGAAAGATATATTACAGTAGATCATGATCTGACTTTCATTCCGGCAATAACAACAGTTATCAAAGAAAGATCTTCTTCATAAATGTAGGAAACAAGTCAGGCTAATAAAGACATGAATAGGTTTTGCACATTAAAATATAAAAATAATCAGAAAATAATCTAGTCAGAAAGCCTGTATAATGAGTATTATCTTGCACAGAAGTAGTCTGACTCTGCTTGTGATGGGTAGCATTTAACCGTAAATCATTCTGAAACAAGAGGGGAAGGAATGACCCTACTAATTTCAGTGCCATTTGGGAGCAGCAAAGGGTACATAAGAGCAGTTTCTACTCAACCAGTCTTCCCCTTTTTTTTTTTTTTTTTTTTGGCCTGGATCTTCCTGTAGAATCAGGAACTGTAAATACCTTTGGCGTGCAAATGGATATCCTCTAATGAAGGAATCATAGATTTCCACGCTGGTTTCTGACCTCGGATTGCTGCCTGCAGCTGACGTATTATGCCAAGATACTGCCTTACATGGTGTTTATTGCTATTCTCAGAGGTACTTAAAACTGGGAAATGCTAGAATCTGAGATAAGTACCAAGATGATGTAAGAGTGCAAGGAAGGAAACTAGACCAAGCAAAAGACGAAAAAAAAGAGGTTTATTTGACCAAGTGGAGCAAGGTCGGGGGGGAGGTCAGAACTGCAGCTGAGAATGGCTTAGGGAGATGATGAAATCCCCTTTCTGCCTTAAATAGCATCGTAGTAAAAAAGAATGGCAAGCCATACATCTGAAATCAAAACAAATGGGTTGCGAGGAACAGCAGAACAGCAGCTCCATGACAAAATGGTTCAATTTGTTTCTCTTTTCTTCCTGTTGCTCACATAAAAGAACTAGTGTGTCTGTGTCTCTAGAAATGCATTTACCTCCAAATCTGTGAATTTCCACTCCGTGAATTGAGGCCTCATGGGTAAGCATGTTGTACTGTTTTGAGTCTATAAATGAAGAAACTGAGGCAAGGCAGTGTGATGCTCCTTTGAAACGAAGTTTTTCTCCAGGCTATCCTTGCCTGATCCCTCTGATGACATGGATGTCTGACCTTGGATAACTCACTCAGCCCAGATAGCTCCTTTATCCCTCAGTTATGTCCTGCCCAGCAATTCCCAGTGGCTGACTTTAGGCCAGGAGTCTTCAGCTGCTGCTTGTGGGCTCCAGCTGGTCTGCAGAGGCAGTGAGCACTGTCTGTGCCCTGAGCTCCTCACTCACCCCAATGCTGGGAGAGGATCGTCCAGCCAGTGTGTGAGCACAGCAGCGGTCAGTTTGGTTGGGGGCTATTTGATCTCCCTCCTTGGTGCTGCCACATGCAGGCTGGGTTGGGAGGCTTTGTGATCTGCAGGCTGCATGATCTGGCTCTGTCCACTGCTGTCCTGATTACATCTCTGGAAAGACAGTCCAGTGCCTCTTGGCTGTGTGAAGATGTGTGGCCACATCTTCTCTAGCTTCGGGAACATCTGTTGTTGTGTACTAGAATCTGTGGAGAAAAGAAAGACCCACTGAATTGTTCTATCTAAGAGGGCTGGATGCAGCCTGTGCCAGTCCAGCCGATGGTTATCCTGACACAGCCACCTCCTTTTCCTGACATGGGGGTGTTCATTCCATTGTCTTGCTACTGCATCCCGCTTCATGCTTTGCCATTGGAAAGATTCAGTCACCAGGAAATACAGTGCAAAGACTGTAGTAGGATTTAGGGTGCCTGAATCTGGGTAATTCTTAGCGCTTCAGTTTCCCAGCTAACAGCATGCCTTTCCCCATCACTGTGGATGGAAGCGTGTTAGAGACATCTTAACATCAGTTACAGAACTGAGGTGATGGTCCAACTGCTGACCAGCTTTCCCTGCAGCCTAGCTGTGGATGATGGTGGTCTGGGTGAAGTTAATAGGACATAATCTGGCTCCATGTGTTTTCTTGAGGTATTCAGTCTAAGAAGGCTCAGCAGCTTTGCCTATCCGCATCTCGGTTTCCTGACCAGAGATGAGGTGTGAGGAGCTGACCTACATTCTCTGGGAAGAGCTGATATGGTCTCCCCCACCTCTTCCCCTCCTCTGGTGCTTTGAACCAAAACAGCTGCAAACTTCTTGTGGCTGGAGATGTGCTGAGTGGCCTGGCAGGGGTTCAGGATATAAAGGAATCCCACCCACCAGTAGTGAGGGCTCTGTGCCACCACCAGCCTTTGCGTGCCCCAAATCCTGACTTCCTGGTAACTGCTATCTCCATAAATACTGGTCAGCCGGCAGGAGAGGGGACTGACATCACTGAGCTGCGTTGTATCACGTGAAATATGAGGTGACATCCAATACACTGGCATTAGGCACAGGAGTTGTCTGCTGATGTGGTGACACGCTTGAAGCAAAGCTGGAAAATTTGATCCTTTCCTGCCCGCGGTCTCCCAGGCTCTGTGGTGAGGCACGCTTGACTTGCTTTGCTTGGGTTTGGGGAAATGGGAAAATGTAGCATGCAGGCCAGAACCATCTGCAGTTCTTGAACTCAAACATGTCAGGTTGGCAAGTGCCCTTGAGGCTGTTCTGTCTGCTGCCATCGGGCGCTGTCGCAGCTGGAGAGCTGGGCTGAGCACAGCACAGCCAGCTCGGCCCCTGGTGAAGCTCACGGGAGGTGAAGAACACTGAGCTGCTCTTGGCAATGCTGTATCAGTGTCAACTTTGGCCAACAGTCAGTCTGGCTCCAGACCCAGCGTGAAATGCCTCCCTGCGGCAGGGACTGCCCTGTGTCCCTTCCTCCTCCCCCAGGACCGCCGCCTGCCTGCTTTCCTGTTGAACCAGGGGTGGAGCTGGCATGTGGTTCTTCTAAACATGTGGCCCAAGAGCTGTGAACCTTTCTGTATGGACCTGCCTACCTTTGCTTCATTTCTGTTTCCAGATGACCTCTCTCAAATTAATCAGACAACAGCAGTGTTACCAAGTCCAACACCCAGGGCAATGAGGGTTTGCTCTCTCCTGCAGCTCGGCTCATGGTTTCCTCCTGACTTTGTGGCCCCAGTGCTGGAATGATGCTGCCTATAAAGGAAGTGTGAAATCATATCAGTGCAGTGAGCACTAATAATTTTACACCCATAATTACATATCCAACCTTCACATGGCCCAACAGTTGAGCAAGCACGTAGGGTAGCACAGCACTGAAATGACTGCTGAGTGGATGGAATAATGATCCTCCTGCACGGACTGTGATGACCAACACCTTGGTGTGATGCCTCATGCATCTCAGAGCAGTTATGCAAGCATCCTTTCCTCTCCAGTGCTACATATGTGAGTGTCTCTATTTCTAACTTACCAGGAATTAGGCAATTTTCTTTGGGTTCCCACACAGATTTTATAAAAACAGTTTAAAAAAAAAAAGCCCAACAAAAGCATACATTTAATACTAATTTCTGCCTGTTCTAGCACAGGACTTGAACAGGGAAATAGGATTTTCAGACAAATCTACAATATTCCATTGAGTGGGTGTGTACACATATGCATCTAGGAGGGTTTCTGCTTGTTTATGTAAAACAAGCGCCTTGAAACAGATCTGTTTGCTCTGAAGAGCAATCCAAGAGAGGATTAATGAACAATGTGCAATTAAAGCCTGCATGTGAGACACCAAGTAAGAATAGCTCCAGCTCTGCTTCCTTTCCAGGATTTCCCTCATGGGCACTTGAAGTGGTGCTTGTTTAGACTAATATCTTTCTGTCTATTGTTTCTGACAGATTTTTCATTGGTGCTTTACAAAGGCAGCAACAAAATAGTGCTCTAGTAAGGCATTTGGCAGCTGCTCGCATGGTGCCCTGATGGGTGCCTGCCCTCAAGGGGTCGGTGGCTCACGCTCAGGGCCAGCCCCTTCCCTGAGGGGATAGTTGGTTTCATGGAGAGTGTCCGCCTGGCCAAACTCAGCAGCTGCACGACGATCTGTTCCAGCACATATCTCCTGCATGACCTCGAGTGAGCTGTTTAGGATGCGGATGGACAAACTGCCAAGTCTCTCTGGGGTGGAGAAGGTGTAAGCCTCTATGTTCATAGCAGAAAGGGAGGGAGGCACAAATGTCTGCCAGTTCCTCGACCTCTGTAATTCCCAGCAGGACGTATTGCCTCGTGCTGGCGATTTAATTTAGTGTGATGAACACAGCCGCATGCCTGTGAGTTGTGATTTCTGCAATAGCTGCCGAGCTGTGACAGCAGCTCCCAGGGAGGAGCAGGGATCAGCCCTGGTGCCACCACCTTTCCCACTCTGCAGGGCCCCTTCACCTGAGTCCCCGAGAGAAAGGCTGTGTTTCCATGTTGCTTCCCAATCAGCATGTATTGACAGCAGCCCTTTGGGAAGGCTGTGATTCAATGGAATGATGCTTTTCCTGAACTTCTCCATGTTGCCACACTGACAACGATAGGCTAGGTGTAAGTGGCTAAAAAGAGTGTAGGAAGAGGTAGGGATAATCTTATGGGAGAACAATAAACCCTGCGCTACTGTTTACTGTAGAGAGGGGCGAACATGAGGGAGCTCAGAGCCAGGGCTCCAACCCTGCCCATTGCCCAGATGATGCCCACTGACGTGAACTAAGTTTCCATTTTGCAGGTGGGTAAACCATGGCACAAGGAGGTGAGGCAATCCCAAGAAGAAATAAGAAAGGCCTTTGGCGAATCCATGATAGGCATAATGTCTTGAACCTGCACCTCACCAGTAGATCAAGGCCTCCAGATCACCTGAAGAATGTGCTGCAGCATTCGGTGCACATATTATCCTTCTTCAAAGGAGAAACAGTGTGCACATCATTAAAAATAAATATTTCATGCTGATCTTTCCCAAATGCTCTCTATCTATCTAGGCTCTTAAACAGTACCCATTCTGCACATAAGGTCATGCATTTATATCTCCCAAGGAAGATGAGACCTCCTCAGGCTATGGAATTGTACTCTGGGCCACTGATATAACTGTTTTATGGAGATGGATAACTTGTGTGGTTTCATGCTTCCTTTCCCTGAAATGCCATTAAATGTACATCAAGTGCTTTTGTATTTGTTTGAGGGAATTTCCTTCCAGACTCTGCAGACAGAGAAAAACCTGGGGATGGAAGGGAGCTGGGGCTGGGTTCTGCTGCTGGCTGGCAGTGCCACAGTGAGAGCTGTGCACCTTGTTTCAATCCATTGCCTCACTGTGAGCTGCACACCTGGAGAAGTTACCTTGTCTGAAGGATTGAAATATCACATCAAAGTGCCACATGGATCAAAGGTGAAAGCAACAGGCATTCTTGGCTGGCTCATCTTTCAGACCTTCCTCTCTAGTTTCCACTTTGGATCTGATAACACAGCCCGAACATAGCCTTTCATACGCCTTCTTTCCTCAAGGCACAGGTGGCATTGGAGCATGCATTTCCTTGTCAGCAGGCTATGACTTTCTTCATAGTGTTGGGTATGATGCTATGATTTGGCTTTAGGAGAAAAGCAGCACTGATAACACACCCATGCTTTAGCTGTTGCTGAGCAGTGCTGCAAAGAGCCAAGGATGTCTCAGTATTTCAGCTTCTTGTACTGTGCTGCCAGCGAGGGGCTGGGGGGGTCGCTGGGGAGGGAAATAGATGAACAAGGGGAAAGCAAGCTTTTATGAAATGAAACGGCTGAAATCTTTTTGCATATCTCACAGCTCACCCGTGGTTAGGAGGCAGATACAGAACAGAGCAAATCACACAGTCACAGGACTTGCTGTTCTTAAGAAATATTAAAATCTGGGTGTTCTCTTCTGCGCTGTAGGTTCCTCCTGCTGTACTGATTGTCAGAGAGAATCAGAGTCATCCCAGCATGAAGGAACGGTCTCATGACCTGAAAAATCTTGAATCTGACATTTTTACATCCTTCAGCCCCTTTCATTTGTGTCAGAAAACCTCTACTGAGTCTGTAGTGGCTCTCTCAGGGTGGAAATCTCCGCTGATAGATGCTCTCAGCTGTGTATCCATTACTGCAGCTTGGTGTCAGGATCAATACATGTGCCTAAGTGAGATTTGTGCAGGTGTTGTGTTCTGGACTCAGAGCTCAGTACTGGTACTTTGGGCCCTAGTGAGTGCCTTTTGAAATCGAGAGCCTCCTAGATCTGTGGGTTCACGTAATATGAAATACAACCCCATGTTAAAGCTGAACTGGATTCTTTTATGTCAGGGTTGATCTCCAAGGTTTGTAATGCTATTCAGACTGGCAGTGAGATGAACAAGGCAATTGTACACCTCCTTTTCATACCCAAAACTCCAGAAAGAAAACATTGTGACTCATTAGCTATAGAAGCCGTGTTTTGTTCAGCAGGAAGCTTTGCAGATTCTCTGCTCCCAGATCTCCTTACACTCTTCCATCCCACCGTTCTGGAAAAACTCCCACAGAAAGACAGGCAGATATTTTAATCAAGAAATGGTCCTTATTTCCATTAGCAACAGCTGTTTTCCTTTTAATTTAATTCTACATTCTGGATTCTGTTTATGAAAGCTGCCATTAATTATGTTTTTCATCAGTCAATGTTCAGAGATGGCTAATGGCCCAGCACACCTAATTAGTCCTTCATGTATGATAATGTTTCAGCAAGTCTATAGTTAGTGTGTAGGGCTGACATCCGCTGTGCAGTGGAGCTGCGACTGGGGCTGTGCAAACTCCCCTGGTGTGTGTCAGATCGTGCTGCAGCTGCCTTCCACTGCTGCCTCCAACATGCGGCTGGCTGTGGGCTGCTGTTACAGGATGTGATGATAACAGACAGTGCCAGAAATGGCGTCTGATGTCACTCAGAGCATGCTAACAAAAGGGTAAAGAATTCAAGCTGCCTTTGGAAGCTCTTTGAAGACAGGGAGTGCAGAGACTGGGATTACAGCTACTTTTAATCTTCTTTCAAATCATGCACTTGATAAGTGTTACTGATGGCTAAACATGCTGTGCTAGAGGTGCTTTTCTTCAGCTTCTTCTGGGCTGAATCCTTCTAGCCAGCCTTGCTTGAGTGTTCTCAGCTGATCCACGCATTTCAAGCCAGCTCGCAAGTCACATGAGCCACCAAGGGAAAGCTGGTTGCTTGTGACAAAAAAGTGTTGCTGTTTTTAATGTCCAGACTGCCCAGACACTGGTATGACCTAACCATGCTAACCTGGTGAAGCTTACTGGCTTAGGTGGGTCTTTGGCCAGGTATAGAAAAAAATGTGACACAATTGTCCAAAGCTGTGTACATGACAAATTACTCATCTTTGTTCAACAAGACACGAGTAGGTTCATTGAATTCTTTGCATTCCTTAGAGGTGGAGCTGGTGTTTGTACATCAGGCTCAGCTGGAACTTTGCCTTCATTCTGAAGGTGTTTGCAGCTGCGAAGAATAGGAGTAATTATCATCAGGTTGCCTCAGGTAAGAAACATTTCAAATGCTCCAGTACACAGATAGCTTTGAAAAAACTCCTCATCTGTCACAATTGTGTATTAAATTCTCATCAGCGTGTGTACACAGAGCTGGCTCTGTTCCGTTGACCAGGCTGTCACCTGCAGAGTTCAGGGCATTGTGGAAAATTACAGAGTAGAAGCATGTTTTGTTTTTCTTTGTAGAAAAGTGGCACACCACTAGCTCAGGATTTGTAGCTGTGCATTGCACAAATCAGTCAGTCACCTTCAGCTTTTCCTGTGCCTGAAACAGCTTGGTGTCCACGATCATTCTTCTTGTGCTTTCTCTGTGAGCCCCAGGGGAGGCTGCAGGAATGGAAAACTGATGCCGAAATATTTGCTGTGCATAATCTTAACAGCAGTGAAACCACTATCTTCAAATAATGAGAGATACCCTCATATTCTGCCTGAAGGTACTTCTCTGTTCTGTAGAATCACATCAGACTTACGCAGAGACCCTTAGGTGAGTATTCAATTAGACAATTTCTGGCTGTGTGACCCCACTAAGTTAAAACCTTTTGACTTCTAGAGGAACGAATCTGCCATGCTGCTAAACAGGCAGAGGATTTTTCACAAGGCATCTGCTTCCAAAGCAATTGCAATTTTCTTTGATTTTCATGGCCTGTTGAGAGATGAGAGCAGCACTCTAAAGAATCACACAGAGTTGGCCCAGAAACAGTTTAAAGGAGAATACAAGAGCACCCAAGGTGCTGTCATTTGAGAAGAGAATGAGAAAAGGCAGATGACCTGTTACAGAACATATCTTGTTCCCAAAGCCTATCACTCTCCTGTTCCAAAGGTGTGTAATTTGCAGAGAAAATAGGTTCAGACCCAGAACAACTCTGCATTTAGTATTCCTTGAACTTAACACATTTTTAGACAGGACAATCAGAGTAAGTATCCTACTGCTACTCATTGTTCAGTGGCCTCTTTGCGAGCTGTTTGATTACCTCAGCTTAGAGCTCTCTGAAACGTCTCAGCTGGAAAGTGCCAGATCTGCAGAGTGCTTGCAATAGTGATACAAGAAATGTGCTAGCAGGGTGTGATGGCCCGCTGTCAAGTCCTTCACTGGAAACCCAGAGGAACTCCAGGGCAGCAGATGGGTCACTGTCGTGTAAGTGAAGCAGCACTCAGCTCTCGGACCTCACCTTTTGGCCTCTTCTGCTGGCAAATGAACCCTGTGTAGTACTGCAAAAACACATCCTTTGAGTGCAAGTGATAAGAAAGACAAATGTTTGACTTTAGCCAGAGAATTTAGAACTCAAAGTCCTTTGAAGATTGCTGAGTTCTGCACTGTGTTAGTTGTCCATATCTATCGAAGAAAACACTCATTTCATCACAGCTGATGACATAAATTCAGACTTGTGAGCAAATGGCTAGATTGAGTTAAATCACCTATCTGCTAATGGCATTTTTCCCTTTACTTGACGATGAAGGTTATCTTACTGTTTGGAAATTATAACCTACAACTGTTGGATGGCATTATGTGGAGACTTGGGTGAGATAACTTGTATGAAAAATCCCGGAAATCTGAAGCTTATTGGCTTCCATTCACATGAAGCTGAAGTACTTCAAGACTCCAGCCGCCTTCACACACCATGTGCCTCCTGCTACACAGCAGAGAAAGAATAGCAGCTGGCAGATGATGGATAGCAATGCCGTAGTCCACTGTAGGGTTAGGAGTGACATCACTGATAGGAAGGGGAGCAGCTTGAGCTGTTTATAAAACTGCACTTGGGAAGTTTGCCCCAGACTGCATTAGCCTCACTTTGCTGCCTACCCTGCTTTTCCCCACTCAAATTCCAAGTTCCTTCCAGGGAAACAAACATCTGCAGAGACACAATGTTAATTGTTATACTCAGCACTGCTGTTTACATTTTTGGTGCAGGCAAGTCAAAGCACGTCAAGGCCATCCAAATGGCTAAAACAAGCCAGAAATCTTGTTCTGGCTGAAATAACAAGGGGCTGGATTCTGATTTTTTGTACAGAGGCATTTTGCATTGGCCCCAGAGGATGGGAATCAGGATCTGGAGACCCGAGAGGGTGCAAACAAAGTAGCAGAGAGGCTTGGAACAGGGTCAGCATAGGAGAGCCAGGAGGAAAGCGCTACCAAGTTAATGCGGTTTTCCATTATCTGAAACAATTGGGGATTACACCGCATTTGTAAGCTTAGAAAGCCAGGTTTCCCTGGGTTTTGCTCCCATTGAAATGCAGTCTAATGGCTCCTTATCAGGAATGATGAATAGCTCTTGTGCCTACACTCTGGTCCCTAATTTCCACTTTTCTTGTGTCTGCTTAGAGTCCTTTTACATTTTAATATGCACAGCCCTCTCTGAGCCAAGTGTGACCCTGGTTTTCAGAGGCATTCTGGTAATTACTGCACTCACCAGGTCCCTTTAGGATGCAGTTTCAATGGGGTGTGACTTTCACAATATTTTTTTTCTTGTTGTTGCTCGAGCCGCTCCAGGAAGGATCTGTTAAACATGAGTCTCAGCAGGATCCATCATGACCGAGAACAGAACAGAATGTAACGAAACAGGGTGAATACGTGTCTCGCTGTGCAGGATATGTTCTCCTAGTTATATGGTTGATAAAGCTTTGGCTGAGGTTCAAAAAGGTGTTCAGCTTTCATCTCTCTGTCTTCCTTCCTCCACTCCCCTAAATATTAATGGCTGCGCTCATACCTCCCGTGTTCGTGGCCTACTTAAATTGTTTACAGACTTTTTAAATAAAGGATCTGACCTTTTGCCTTCGCAGCTATACAAACCTCCCTCTGTCTTCATGGTGATGCCCCCTCAGTTGCTGCTTGTCCTTGGTTTCCTTGTGCTCCGACAGGCTCTGTCCTGTGCAGTGTGAGGGAACAGACACTAAACCATTGAAGGAATACTGCAGTGGAGTTTTCCAGCTGGAAGGAAGTAGGGATGGCGTGACACCGAGCTCTGGTCAGGCTGTGACCCCGATTGCACATAGCCACATGCAGGCAGCAGCGTGTTGGTGTCACTGATGCTCTCATCCAGCAGTTGGGGGCCAGCTCCTTTGATGACCAGTGTTCTGGCACCACGGGCTTGCTGTTTGAGATCATGCTTGCTCTCTTTTCTCCTTTCTGTTTGGGTGAATGTTGAAAGGCTGTGTGGGAAGCTACAGTCACACAGGAAGCCTGTGGCAGTGTGGGGAACAGAACTCAGATCTCCTGGGTCCCCACCTGGTCCACTTCCCTCATTAGCTGAATACAAAGAGAGCAGTCTTTTTCACGTTATTTACTTTCTGGGAAAGCAGAGGCAGTTCTGTGAGAAAGTAGCATAGCAAAGGAAAGCCAGCAGGACCGCGACCTGCCAGGTCACACTGGGATGGAGGCTTCAGGAGGGTCAGGGTGCACTTGTTTAAACCCGAGCACCTTTGCAAGTGCAGCTTAGCAAGTGGGTTACCATATCATAAGGAAATGGCATGGCATCCAGGGAGAGCAATATCCACATGTGTATCCATGCCTGGAGGAAAAGGAGGATGCCAATCCCCTTCAGCACTGCCCCCTTCCTGTCCCTTCATGGGATCCCATTGTCTCAAGACAGATTTCACATGAATTGCAGCAGTTGGAAGTGAAGGAGGGGGAAAATCAATCACACTGTCTGCTTTGGTTGTGTTGCCATGCTTTGTTCCCGTATCAGCCAACTTCTGATCGTGAAATTCTCCTTTATCGTGTTTTTGGCTGTGTTTGCTGTGGAAAACTGAGTTAGGGCCTGTGTTTATGAAAAGAGACAAGAATGATTAATATTAATGTCAGCGTGAATCAAACCAATATTTTTAATCTGACAGCAATTAATTACATCAGAGGAGTGACAAATAAGAGCAGAGATGCTCAATTAGGTACAAGCAACTGGAACAAAGAAGAGTCCATCTGATGTAACATGATTTGGATCAGACCCTTAGGAAAGAAGAGCTTTTAAACTCTAAATGGTTATTAAATTGATTGCTAGCAGAACAGGAATTTACTACAGAGTCTCTGGCCAGCCTGTTCTTTCCTTCTGAAGAGATTTGGGTTCCTATCCTCTCCAGAAATTACTGTGTATATCTGCAATACAATTGAAAAAAGTTTTGAATGGAAAAATGTTAGTTAAGTTCACATCATTAACGGCTGGCAAGGACTGTGTTGGGGATTGAGATAAAATTGTTTTCCTTCTGACTTCAGCGTGGCTATAGAATGAGCTGGCTAGTGCCCTGCTTCTGCCAGGGACGGAGGAGCAGAGCAGCAGAGTTGACTTGCAAGCAGCCTCTGCTCCTGGTTCCATCTCCTGCTTGGTCCAGAAGAACGTGGGTTATTTCCCTCTCTTTAGTGTTGCTCACCCCACCAGCTCAGCTTCTATGGATGATACATCTGAAAAGCAGATC
>JAOWBP010004554.1:9474142-9485158 GCA_028571105.1 Tragopan temminckii
GGCCCTGGGGCATTGAAGCTGAAGACATGGGCACCGGCTATATGTGAAAGTTTTCCTTGTAATCCAATTAAAAAGGATTCAGAGTTCTCCAGCAGTGGCGTCCAAATGAAGGCTTAGCAGATAGCACATGGGCAGCTGTGCTATGTAGGTAGAACAAACCCTAAGGGACTTGGAGGAATGAGCGGGCAGGCCAGGGTCATGAGTGGTGCTGTGCACACACTGAGCAAGGTTTTGCCCCGTAGAGCGTATACTTGCCTTTTGTGGGTTATTTCCATAAGGTCAATAGACACTAGCTGAATCAAATTGTGCGTGTACTAACAGAGGTGTAACACTGCTACATCCCTGCTGTGTATGATGGCTCAGTGACAGAAACTGATGCTGAAACCCATAGGCAAGAATCTTTCAGATCTTGACCAATGTGGGCAGTGTTTTCTGATTCTTGGAATAAGACATATGACATTTTGCAGTATCAGAAATCCTGGCTTACACTGGTGTTAGATGCTGCTATGGCTGGAAAGGAAGAAGATAGTGGAAGACCTTTAGCTCTCCATACACTGACAACATGACTACATTTTTAAGCTTATCAGTACTTAAAGGGTTAATGAAAAAAACACTCCTCCCTGGTGACCTTTCACTTCCCTAACGTGTTTGTTGATTTCTTGTCCTCTAGGCATTATTTTTGTTTGGGAATGATATGTGCTTACTCACTCATATGCATTTATTACACAGACATCATGGTTGGGTACATCATCCATCAGTGGAAATGTCACACTGTGTAAAAGCTCTGTATCCAGAGTGACAGCTGAGTTACTGCTGGTGTTGTGGAGCAGCCCTCTCGCCAAGTTTCAGCAGCTGGACATTTTTAAACAAAACTCATTTACAAATAGATTCAAGCAAATGAATTTGCAATGGCATCTTGCTCTTGTAGATGTTACCAGCTTGGTCACTACCCTGCAGGGACACCAAGATGTGCAGGTGGAACGTGGCCAGTGGTAGTTCACAGAAGGGAATGTGATCAAAAGCTGTTCTCAGCTGATCAGCTTTTGACTTCTCCTGCAAAATGACTCATTGCACTCAGCTCTGCTAAACAGATTCAAAAGGCACTGTTGCTAATTCCGCTGCTGAGCTCCAAGCTGAGGATTAAATGGCACAGGAACGTGCAACTGCCCTTTCTCTTGGATGGAGCTCAGGCTGGAGGAGCAGTGGTGGCATGCCTGCTTAGGCATATTCATTTCTCAGTGTGTTATTTGCAGCTCCTGCCTTTATTCTGTTGTACAGATATCTAGATTTTTATGACGATTTGGAGTTTTTGTGGCAACAGCTGTGGTAGCCAATGGCAGTCATACAAGCCAAACTTCAAGAAACACTTTGTAAAATAGACAGCAATCTGTTTTGGTGCACCCCATCATTAATTAGAAGAGACAGGCCTGGCAGGTTTGGAAAATGTGATCTCTGGTGTTCAATTTTTAAAGGGATTCTGAAATGGACATTGAAATTCTGTGCATCTTCTAACTATGAAGAAAATTGAGCTAGAAAAATTCAGGTCATATACTGATTAATCTCAGAATTGAAATAAATTATTTATATTAGTTACCAGCTGAGTCTGTTTTAACTTAATTTGGTAATAATGAAAGAAGCAGAGAGGGATTAATACCATAGGAATAATGAAAACCTGAAATTATCTTCAAAATGTATCCCGGTAATTTTGTGCTTACAACAAGTGGATTTGAGGTTAGTCCACCTAATTTATAATACACATGCACTGTTTGTGATAGCAATCATTTATGTAGCTCATGTGTGCAGGCATTAAGTGTGTGTGTCACCAGTCAGTGTCAGCAATGACTGTATGCAGTATGACACAGAGGTGGCATTATTTTGGGCCTGTACTTTTAAAGGCTAGGCTGGTGTCTAAAACTTGTGCTTTGATAAGTAGGAGTGAATCCTATTGTCATGAATTTAGAAGCTTCGTTTTTTGCTTACATTTTTTTCACTTGAACTTTTTGCTGGGAGATTTCTAAAGGTAACAAAACGTAAATGTTAATTCTGCTTCAATTGAAAATATATTTAATACAAAAATCTGAACTACGTTTGATATATTTTTTTAATAATTAAAAAATAACTTTTTCCTAATGCTGTATTTGATCCAACTTCCATTTTTGCTTTGGAAAATTTTTCAGTGAAAAGATTCTAACCAGCTTGATGTATTTTTAAAGAAGCAGTGATCACTGCAGTAGGGTATAATCATCTTTAGTTCCAAGATCTATGAACACAGTGTGTTTGCATTGAAATCTGAGTTGGGATCTGGATCTTTCATATGCCTTAGGCTACAATTTGTGGAATTCATTTGACAAAAGAATTTCTTTTATCAGACACACACAAGAGCAGCACCGTGATTTCCCTCAGTATGTGGGAGCATGCAGCCTCATAAAAATGTGTTGTGATTCCCTTCGCTGAGAAGATAGAGGAGCTCATGTGCTCCAGTCCAAGGATTTTGCTATCAGAAACAGCATCAGATGAGCACCACACAAGTGAGGTTAAAGAACCTCTTGTGCCATGGCAGTCATTTCTTCTCTTGCAGAATGAATAATACACCTGTGAAAATGAGAATTTAAAGAGTGGAATGGGCTAAGAACGGTGCCACAGGGTTGACAGAGTGTTATTCTGTTGTTGCACAGCTGGGATAGATGTCTATCTGTACGTGTTTATCTGCACATCTCATTTGAATTTTCAAAACAACTGAGGCTGTATGTGGTATGTCTGGAAACGATGCAGAAATAATTGCAGAAATTGACAAGTTGTTCAGCTGTTGTTTGAACAAGAAATGTCTGTAAGCATAGGAGAATTCTCTGCTGAGCTTTAACACAAGTCCCTAAAATAGACAGTCTGTCTTGCATACTCCCACAGATGGACGGGCTCCTCTGCAGGGTGACTCAAAGGGATGGAGCTGGCACCTACAGCGTGCCTCTTCCAGTCCTGAAGAGCCCTTCAAGAGTAGAAATGAAGCTTTTCACAAAGCTGCCATGTTCTCAGGACATTACTGATGTGCTTAGTTTGACTGACAGGTCCATAACATTTACAGTGAAATGGCTCATTCAAATGCAATTGGGGCTGGGAATCCCAGGTCTCAGTAAGGGCTCCACCTTCCTCTGAGCTGTACTGACACATTCCAGCTAACAAACAACAAGAAAAACCTCTGATGAACGAGTTCTCAAACTGTATTTAGTACCTCCACAATAAAACTTTTCTGAGGAAATAACTGAAGCACATTTAATATGTCATTCCATCATTACCATTATCATTGTATTCTTGAGTTGTTAAGTTTTAAAAAGAAAAGAAGCATGTTTCAGATGCCTGGTGTATTTCTGTGCTATACCTGTCTCGAGGAACAGCCTCAAAGCTTAGCATCCACTATAATGCAAAGTGATTTCATTTCTCAAATCATTGTCTGTTTATACAGAGATGTCAGATGATAGAAGCAGTGAGAGGTAGGTGGGTGTGTACTGGATGCTATCAGTTTTGATGGGGAAGACACAATAAATCTATTTCCAGCAAGAAGAAAATTGTACAGTTGGTAAAATGGCATTATCCTGCCTCTTCCAATATGTTTTCACTTGATGGATCGGGGAATAAAACGTCAGTATTAAAGCACAACATATTTCCCCTCTGAGTCAAAGAGACGCAATGTCAGAAACACATGCTAAAAATGTCATTTGCATTCCTGCTCATTTCTCAGATCCAGCACCAGGCATATGCCCCTTATCTAATCTTGGCTGCTGCACTACTCTAATGCATGCTATTCTACTCTATCCTTTGTATAATTTCAGACGTGGTTTCTATTTTCTTTGCACTTCACCAACATAACATATAACTGCTTGGAAAATGTTAACATCTGCAAAGGAAAAAAAAAGAAAAAGAAGAAAAAGGAAAGGAATTAATCAAAGCCCTGAGATTTATAGGCTAAATCCTTAGACTTTGGTCCAGCTAGTAGGTTTCCTTCTCTGCTGAGGCAGCAGAAAGCAACCGAGGCAGAGCCACTGAGAGTTGTCCTGCCTGTACAGGCAGAGTGGAGCAGTGCTGGCCTGGATGGCTCTGCCTATCCCCGTTGTCACAAATGGGCACTGCCACAATCAGCAGCCAGGCCAACAGCTGGTTGCAGCAGGGCTCTGCTGTGCCAGCCTCAAGGCAGTCCTAAGTCATGCTGGAAACTCTTTCAGCCCAGCTTCTGTTCAGGGAAACAAGCGAAGTGTACAGCATGGCGAAGCTGAGGGCTAAGCTGGGTTCTCTGGAGGTGGTTGTTCTTCATCTGTGAGTGTTGGCTTGCTAGGAACACCATTCTGATGCAAAAGAAATGTGTAAACCCTGATCGCTGGGACATAACCCCTGATCATTTACCTTGGGCACCCTCATGGCTTTGCAACCACGCCATATGTTGCTGCAATGCCAGCTGAGGACTGCGAGCCCTGCATACCATACTGCCATCTGCCCCCACGCACCTAAACAGATAATTAAATGCTGGAAACATCAATGCCCAAAGGAAATTGATGGAAGTGGCTCATGGCAGGGGTGTAGCGAAGCCCTGTGGACCTGGTGGCAGCTGTGTGCTGCCAGAAGTGAGGACCTCTGAGATCTTTGAGAGCTATACCCAAAGTTGCCTGTTGATGATATGGCTTAGTCATCAAATTCTTGGGTCTTTCCAGACAATGCTGGCATGATGAGTTGTTCTGCCACGTTCAGAAATCCAGTCGTGCAGCGCTGTATGACTGGAAAGACATTTAACAGCAACTCTGACATGGGCTTATTATTATATCGTTAAGATTATTGTTGTTATGGTTATGCCTTTTCAGAGAATAGCAAGAAATTAAGATCTGAAGAGGAAAAGTCAAAGTTCTTGGGAATGTTTTACTGTTCACAGAAGATTACCTGCGTATTTGTGGTTTCACAAGTACCACTGGTACTTTAACAGTCATACTGTTATAGTCTGCTAGAAACATACATTCAGACTGGATACCCATTACTGGAAATGACAGTGGGTGTCTGGAATGGAATTTGTATGTTCTTCTGAAAGTTTCAGTTGTCACAGTATGTTACTTGCAGCGTTAATATCACAAATTGGAATACAATGTAGAAACATAAAGGGATTTACTACTACAGAACTGAATGTGTTACGTGATGGAGTGCTGCGATATTAGACAACGTGACATTTCATGAATAAAACAAAAGACCTTACAGCACTCCTTATAAAGGGATAAAAGGGCTCGAAGCTGGCTGCATTCACAGGGTGACTCTCTGAGGACTGTTTCAGAAATTTAATGACTTTTTAAAATCTAATTTTATGCTAACTAAAATTAATAAAATCCACAGAAGCAAAGATAGGAATTAATCATATCAGATCCATGCATATATACTGATTAACAACGGTATTAAACATTTAAAAATCATAATGAAACACCATCTAAAGGCATGTGAAATCTCATTAATGGGACTTGAAAGAAAAAACGCCACAAACTAAAAAAAGACACTTCTCCTTAGATCAAACATTCTCTATCAGTCCAAACGTTTGCTCAGCACAGTGTAGAGAGGAGGGGAAGCGCTAAGCAGCTATCCTTGCTTTGCCTTTATCACTGTTTGACCTGTAGGGTGACTGAGCCACCTCAGGCGTGTCACTACTCAGCCAGAAGAAAGACGTGGCCAGTAGAGCCTCTCTCTGACCACCCCTTCTTCTCAGTGTGTCCCAGCAGAGCCTTTTGCCTGCATGATGTGTTTGGGAATAGTGACGTGCAGCCCCTCATGTCAGCTGCTCCCTTCCTTTTTGCTGCTGAATGACAGAACCTGTCCAGAATAGAGGCCTGCCGTATAAATCTAGATAGAAGGGGTCCCTGTGGCTACCACAGAACTTAGCTGTTTGTCCTGGGCTAATCTTGAAGGTTGGGATGTCTCCTAACTCCCCAAACCTTGCATTCATTTTGTTGCATGCGGATTAAATTCAGCCTGAAACAAAGAGAAATCCCATCTGCCCTGGGATGCAGATGATGTTGTCACCCTCTAGAAAAGAACTCTGCTAATCTTGTCTGGCTAGCATCAATTGCACGGCACCATCCCACAGGCAGATGGGGCAGAAGGAAGCAGAGAGTTTTGCAGAGAGAGCTCTGGGCCCCACGTACGCTGTAGGAGCGCTGAAATGTGTAGAGAGCACACCAAGTTCTCCCCTTTGTGATGTGCCAGGTGGCTCACCCCAGAGCTGGCTCAGGCTGCTGCAGCAACAGAAGAACAGCAGAGCTGGCTTTGAGCCTGGCCTGGGGTTTATTTCTACACAGATGCAACCACTGTCCTTATTTGCCACTTCCCGTGCAGGTCTGTGTAAGTGCAAGGCATTATTCTTCCCATTATTTTATTACCTGAGAATCATGGCTCTTCACTGAGGGAATATCCTCATGGCTGAACTTAGACTCAAGAGTATTCTGAGCTCTAAAACTTTCACTGGTGTTGACATGGAATAATTTCCCCCTTATTAATCTCTGGATTTTGTGATTCTGCAGCTGCATATGGAAAATATTAAATGTGGTAGCCTGTCTGTGCTTTCTATTTATTTTTTGTTTAGAAAAGCTTTTATCCGCGTTTCTCTGAAGCCACCTGTTCAGCCCTGGACTCTGAATTTGCTCACTGCCATTTGCGTGCGCTGCCTGGTGACACACAAGCCAGAGCACACCTCTCTTTGCACAACTCTTCTTTGATTGGTGATTGCTGTTACTCACATTAACAGATCTTGCTGGGAAACTACTTTCATCATAAGCATTTTCATAAATGTGTTGGAACTCTGTTGGGATCTGGACCTTCAAATATTTTTCATGCTTACGCTTTTTGCCTACATACCCCCATGGGAACTGGTGTTATCCTTTCCAATGGTAAATGCAGCTGGCATTGGCACCAGTGATATGATTCATATCATCAATAGCACTTGTTTTCAAAACTGGGATTACTCTTCTCTCCTCCACCATTAGCGAGCTGTGGGGATGGAATGTGTTCAGAAGTGCTGGAGCAGCAATACCAAAGTAGAGAAGCCTTCAGGCTTTGACATCAGAAAAATCCGTATATCCTCAGTCCCACTTCAGAGGCTCACTGCATAGTGAAATATAATTAATGGGATATCTTCTAATTTTTAATCTTGAGGTTCATTTTAACCACGTTCAGCATTTTAAAAAAAATGAGATGATGAACACTTAATGTTGTGGCATGGTGCCAAAAATGTAAGTTTTGAGCATTCCTCCTCCTGATTTGTTTTGACAGATATTTCATTTTCTGAAGCTGCAGTTAGAGCAATAAAAACAAAACTCACCACAGAAAAACAAACACCAGCTCCCCTTCCAGCAAAACTAAGATTTTTCAAATGCTGGAAAATTGTACAGCTAGAGCCCATTGAATTTCCACAGGAGGTAAAGCTCATTAGCAAACACATGAAAGACAGCAAGCAGATTATTGTGAGAAAGATATTTGCACAGTTACTTCAGCAGCACTTTATTTAAAGTTTCTGGTCGTTGGCACTTAGACAGCATGTATGACCTTGGCTGGTGCTGACTGCTGCTGCAGAGCTCCTGCAGCCAGCTGAGAGCTGGGGGAAGGTGCCCGGTGAGAAGGGGAAACGCTGACATTTCTCTTTTTATTCCACCAACAGGTCATCCATTAAGGAGGCATACGGAAGAGGAAAAGAATCCCTGGAGTGGGAAAAGGAGGGACTGCAGGGAGCATGCCCGTGGCTGTGTGCATAAGGCAGGTATTTCCCATTTGCCCCCATCTGCGCTGAGCTGATTGCCCAAAGACCTCAGAGGAGCACAGAGGCACTTTCTGCTACAACTTCCTGCTCTTTGTTTAAGAAAGTCCATTAACTAAAGGAAGAGCGTTCTCACTACAATCCTGATTTCTATTTCCTTCAATTCCATCAAAATGACTTCTTCTCAGCCAGCCACCCCACCAGCCGCTCTCTCCAGCCCAGGGAGTGTTCAAGCTCCCTTCATCTTTTCTGCAGTTAATATTTTGCAGATTTCAGCGAGACTCCTGAGCTTTGTGTATAAAAGTATAGTTTAAGCAGTGACAAATAGAAAGCACATGCTTATTAAAGATACATTATACAACTCAGTGCTGCTTTAATGTCATCTGCTCCTAAAACAACAAACCTATGGGGACTTGTGCCTGTGTGTGTGTGTCTTGGAAAAGGAAGGCAGCTCTGAGGTTATGGTGACTCATGAGAACAAGCTGGTAGATAGATTTGGGTTCATGCAGCATATGCCAAGAGGGCATCCAGGGGTATTGACAGCCACCTGATGAATGGACCCCACAGTGTGGTTCCTCCTCAGCTCTTCTTGGGGTGGGGTGCTGCAGGCAGGGTGTGAGGATCTGCAGGAGCTCCTGGACACCCTCCTCTTCCTTCCCCCAGCTCTCTCAGTTGGTGCCTAGCAGCCCTATTTTCAGCTGACTTTGTTTTACTTAAGAGTCTGAGGCAGGCTTCCCCAGCCAAACTTCTAATCTCTTTCATTTGAATCCCTCCCTGCTCTGCAGCACACAGCACAGAGCTGGTATGCAGCGCTGGTAGCATTTGACTGAGACAAATGTTCTCCATGTGAACACAGGGGCTGTGTCTTATTTAATTTTGTCATTTTCAATTAAACTTTGCATGTACTTCTGTTACCGCTTTGAGTCCTGTTTAGTGCTAATATTTAATATATACTCACATCAAAAGTGTTTTTCTTATTTCAGCTACATATTTTAAACATTCCTTCAAAGATAATGTTCTATTTTAACTTCTTGCTTTCTAACTTTTGTTGCTACAAAAATGTTGGTGTTTCAGTCCAATTAGTATCATATCAGTATTTTCATATATTTGGAATGAGAAGGGAGGAGGACAGGAAAACAGTCTGTGACGGCACTGAACACTGCTCCATGTAAAACTAATAGAAGAAAAGTGAAATAGCATGGGATATTATCACAATTTTTTTTCAAAAATGCTTTCTGAAGTTATCTGTATATTTTAAATTTCCCACAGTGATACACTTCAAGTTTTTAAAACAACACAAACATTTGCCTTGGCTAACAGCCTAGTGTAAAGAATAAAAATTATCAACACAACTGAACGGCCTTAAAAGACAAGGTATTCTCCCCATGGAGAAGAAGAGAATGTGAAAGTAATCTATGCAGGCACGATTCTATTCACGTGGAGCCAGCAAAAACAAGTGTATTGAGCCAGTTATCTCTTTTCAATGGAGAGATTTCTTTTGCTACCTGTCCATCATCTCTCTAGGATGCTCGCATACTACCTGACCAGATTACTTTGAACACAATTAATATTTGTTCTATGTCCTGTAGGTGCCTTTCCAGTAATGACATGACATTTATTTATTGCTCTTCTTCATGAAGTAATAAAAAACCCAGAGAGGCAATGGAGTCTTATGATTCTGGCAGAAGGTTGTGAGCAGGTTACCTGAACTGTATAATGCCACAAAGTTGGGTGGATTTTTTTTTAAGATCTGGGGCCTAATGCACCAGCACAGGTCGTTGAAGTCCGTATTTTTTCTTCTCTATTATTTGTTTTTCAGCCTTTCTGTGAAAAGCAGCAATAAAGCCCAAACCTTTGCCACACTGAATTCTTTGGCAGCTTCTTAAAACTGCCTGGAAATCACTGCGAAAGCTTCCATAATCAGAAAACAACTTATACACAGTGGGTGTCGATAGAAGTGTTTGAAAATAAATTGCAGGTTTGCTATAAAATGGGTTTACTAGATAGTAAATAACATTTCAAATATACAAGGGAATCACATTCCCTCTCTCTGATGCCTTCATCCCTCCAGATCTGCTCTCCTTGTGGGAAGTCCAGCACGGACTCGAGCTGTTCTGGCTGTAGGGTATATTTACATTGCTGCACATGAGGCATCGATGCCTTTCTTGTTTTGCTGGTCCTCTTGCATGGCTGTGCTGCAGTCCCCTTCCAGCTATTATCCCCTGGGCACTTGTAGCCCAGAAGGGAAAGTGAATTTACAGCTTGTGCCCACATTTGGTGATCAGCCAAGGTTACCCATCAGTGCTTCTTGCTGCCACCTGTCTCCATCCACGTGCTATCCCTTCTCCAGCACCTCAGCCTTGAATTCTCCAGGGGCTGGATATGTGCTCTCTGTTTCTGCCAGGCCAACCAAACACGCCTGGAACACAGCTTCATTATGCGTGCCTCCTCACTCTGCAACTTCCAGGTAAGCCCAGAGGTAACCACGGCTTTGAGAAGATTTAACCGAGGCTGGAAGAAGTAAGGAATGCAGAAGAGAGCTGTGGCCCAGGGCTGGCACCACGGTACTGCAGGAGTTAGGGTGTGGGTGCTCTTGACCTTACATTATCGTGCCAGCTGCTGGCTCTGACAAACATTAAGTGATCCAAGGGAGATCAGTCCTAATGAAAGATGAGTATGCAGTTACTGTCAAAAGCCTTGAGTGAATGTTTTGTTGCCCAAAAGGAGAAACAATATATGCACTGCAAAAGCAGTATCTGGTCACCATGAAATGGTGAGAGTGACCTCGCTCTCGCAAAGAACTTGCTTGCACGGAACTATAGGTGAATGAAAGACCAGCTAGGGGAAAACATTATTTGCCTGGGAAAGCTTAACATTTGAATAAAGAAAAAAGACTATTTATTATCTGTAGCAGATCGCTGTGCCCCACTGAAAACAATGCTATGAAATTTTCTCTCCCCCCCTTTAAAGCTGGAGTCAGAGTGAAAAAAAGTGTCTAATTACCTCATACATAATGTCTAATCTCAATTTCAGCATAAATGAATCCTTAGCAGACAAAGAGAATTGTTCAGACCTAATGTTTGGTCTTTCCCAAACGCAGAGGCTGTGGCATACTGTTCACACGTGCAAAGGATTCTTATGACTTTTGTGTGATAAAACTGATTTTAAATGTTTTTTATCCATCAGTGAAAATTTGTGGGATCATCTTAGAAACAGGAGCATGAGAAAAAGAGCAAATTCAGTAGGATTTT
>JAOWBP010004554.1:9490336-9514109 GCA_028571105.1 Tragopan temminckii
GAGGGCTGGAAGGGGTGGATCCTGGCTCCAGCCCTTCCATCACTCAGATGCATTGCTTACACCTGAGCTCCCCTGGGTTGGCCCTGCCTTCCCACCAGGTGCTCCATCACTGCTTCAGAGCATGACAGCATTTCTGCTGTATTTGTGAATTGTTCAGCTTGACTATATGATATTTTGACTCTATAATCTAAATCATATTAATGTCATTTCTGGTACATGTTTGGCTAAGTGAAACTTTTCAAACAGGTCAATAACAAGGATCACATAAAGAATATTATGTCACCTCCTCCAATTTCTTAACTGGTCAAGGAGAGTCATTAGCAAAGAATTTACAACATTTTGGAAAACTGGATAATTTTTCACAAATATATCTGTTAAATTTATCTGAACACTGATAAGAAATAATTTCATATAACATCCAAATTGTGCTCAAAGTTAGAAGGACAGTCCTTCTGCCACCAGCCTCTAATCTTGCTAAAGACTTCTTTCTGATACTGCTACAGGATGGTGCCTCCACATACTCTCACTGTTATGTGCCCAGCAACAACTCGTGCAAGGGCAAATCGGTATCTGTGCCTGCATCCCTCCAGCAAGAGTGAATTGACTCTTGATGTTCAGCAAAGTCAGTGGTTGCACTGAGCATCTCTTATGAACTAACAAATACTTCACAGGTCTGGGATCACTAGCAAGAACTGTAATTGGTGCTCTCATTGGTGTTATTGGTGCATCTTTGATATTGTCTCCCCAACAGTTTCGTGTTTGTTTTTCATATAAATTCGTTCGTGTCCATTATAACGAATTCCTTGCTTACTAAGTGTACAGGTATGCAGGAATGTTAACATATTAGGCAAGAGTTAATTGCACAAAACAACAAAGGAAAAGTCCAACTATTGTCAGGCTTGGTGGGCAACTGAATGAGAATCTGACAGGGAATTCATTAGAAATCATGTCACATATGCCCATTGCAGAGCCACTACTGGCAATTGGCTTTGTTGGAACAAAAAGGCTGAGCCCAAATGTTGCTGGAAAACTCCCTGAGGCCATTTCATTTATAAAAAGACCAGGCTTCTGAGAGCATATAATTATCCTTCATCCCTGCCATCTTATCCTGCATTAGGTTTAATTGCTCGCAAAACTTGGCAACATTCTCACATGCATTTTAAGAAATTAAGTGGTTCTGTCATTTTTTAGCGCTTTTGATATGGAAGTGTTTCAATGTAGACTACTAGTGACTAATTCATTCCGTGACAAGAAGCTCTGCCTCCTCCCCTTCCCCCAAAATATACATTCTTCTTGAGAGAACTGAGCTCAGAGGGAACAGATGGGCTAAAAATAGTTGATTTTGGCCAAGGCTGTCAAAAGTCACCAGTGATTTCCAGTGCCTCTATTTTTAGATGTGAGTGCTGACCACTTTTTGAAAGTCACATTCCTTCATTTTTTTTTCAGATCTAGGCACCCCAAATCTTGCTCTTTCATTTCCAGGGAAATAGGTCATGAGCAATGGGCCCCAAGGGCTGAGGTGGGATCACCACTAGGCTCTGCTCCCCCAGCTCAGGGGACGCTTCTCAGAGTTGCTGTGCTGTAGGTCTGACCCACTGAATCCTTGACCCACCAGCACTGTTTGACTGTGAAAGCATCAGCTGCAATTTGACTTTTCTCCTCACCATCATCTCAGAGTTGACCATAGCTGAAGAGCATTGTAGAGTTAAATCTATTACCTAGAAATTAAAGACTCCTAAAATACGAACCAAAGAGTAGTCCAAATGCTGTGAACCATCCCTATCCAAAATCTGTTGTGGATAACTGCATTAGCTCATTAAAACTGCCTTCCCTGAAAGATTGATTCGATATTTTCCTTTCTAGTAAGTGAGGTCTTCTTTTTAGAGAGGACAAGTCATTTAAATACAGTTCAATAGATGAACATTTGCTACTCCTTTCAATAGATAAGGCATAGACTATGACAGTGCAATTAGAGTGAAAATTTTGAGTTCACTGACTGAATGCCTTTTCACATTTGCTTTTCATCTACAAGCCTACTTTTGGACTGTGAAGTGCAGTTAATCCATCATGAAGTCTTGTCATGTGCTTGGTAACTATACGTTTTGTTGTTCTTCAAATGAAAACAAAAGAACTGAGGCATTTGGGTGGATAGTGTTAGGGGGAAATTCCTCAAGATAAAGTAAAAATATACTGTTGGCACTTGTAACAATTAAAAAAAAAAATGTATATAGGCTTGTAAGAGCAGTATTTTCAAAAATACTGAGCACCTACAGCTCCTTCTCTCTCCAGTGTTACGTTCTGGGCCTGACACCACACTATATTAAATAAATGTTGAGTTTCATGGCCAGTGTGAAAGCAAAGGTCAGTGAATTCAGATTTTCTGCTGTTATGCTGATGATATAAAGTATCTTGGGAAAAAAATGTGAACATCTTCCATGTTATAATGTTAATATAGCCCCTTATCGCCTTATAAATGATCTGCATCCTGACACGGGAAGTGAGCTCCAGTCCCAGAAGAATTACAAACAAGTGACTCCCTAATATTAATAAAAGCAAAAGGATGGGCCTTGTCGAGCACTCCAAGTGCAAGAGCTGGAAATAGGAGCCAGGAACTTATCTCAAATTTGGAAAGTGATCTGCTTTGGAGTCTGGTCCAAAGCTCAGTTAATTAAGTGGGAGTCTTTCCAACAATTTCAGGAGACTTTATCACCCTTTATTAGGGCTACCATATGTCCATCTTTTTCTTACATTTGTCTTTTTCTGCCCTTAAGTCATTTTCCACTAGATTTTTGGTGAGTGCAGCCCGAGTCTAGGTTTCCTCGGCTCCCAAAATATGTGTGTGTAGGAGTGGATTTGGTTTGTTTCAGTGGACAGATGCAGGATGTTAGTGGATGCAAGCTGATGGAGGTGGGAGGTGATGGAGAGTTGGGGCAGGATGAGAAATGTTGTGGGTGGGCAGAAGGATCTGTACTGGGAAGGCTGATGAGAGAAAGAAGGTGGGACCTGACGGAGAAATAAATTGGTTAGGGGTGATAGGTGAGAAAAACAGATTGATTGGGGATAGGAGGCCCTGGGAATTGAAGGAGGGGGTGAAGGGTGGGGGACCTGGGGTTACTGCCACAGCATGCAATCTTTCATCAGGGCTCTGAGAGGGATTCTCATGGACTCAACCAGGCTGCCATTTCTGCTTCTCTGCCTCTGTCCAGTGGCATATCTTCCAGGGCAGATGGAGATGGGAGCTCTGCCTTATGACCTCAGAAATGTCCCCAGTTTCCCCACATTGCTTGTGCAATGAGGTGAGCACCATGTACACCTTCACTTCTGGGAAGCCATAAGGTTCAGCTCATGTCTACAAAGACAGCCTGCTTTGAGGGAAGGGAAGGTGGCTTACCACATATTCTCTAGGGTCTTTGTCACTGTGTCCCTCTTCTCTCTTGTGCAAGGCATCCAATGACTTCATCCCTCCTAAAGGATTTCCACAGTATCACAACTGAAGCTGAACTCCGAATGCACACATGTCTGGAGCTGGGGCTATTCTTTCCTTTGACAAATTGTTCAGACCTCACACCTCTACAGCTAAACAAATGTAATCCAAGCATCAGATCATAAAGTCTTGGAAAAAATTTATTTGAACTTCTGGCATGGCTTCTAGTAGCACACTGGGGGCAGCTCTCCTTTCACATGTCCCCAGAGACATGTAAAACATTTCACTCCTAGTAACTGAGCTATAAATGTAGGTCTTGAGCAGTGTATGCTCCATGTTACAATGTGAGAAACCTGAGGGCTTTTGCTTTTTGTGCAGGAGATTATCAAAGCACCTTTAAAGGGAGCCAGATTTCCTGCCTCACCTCTCCTTGCCCATTGCTCTGACATACACTCTTCAAGAAACCAAAAGGTGTCAAACTTTCTTCATCATGTACAAATGAGCCACACTGCCTGGGCAAACCGAGGGGAAAGACTTGGGTCTCACAAGTCTTTTTGCTGGCTGCTTCGCAGGCAGGTAGCAGCAGCCGTACTCTCTGGCTCTGTGCTTGTATTACCAGTTACAGCAATGTGGAGATGAAGACAAGCCATGGTAGACACAGGCTTATCTCTCTTTAACTCACTAATGCTCCATTGCTATGAAGCCATATGTGCTGGAGCAAACATGACTCCTCACGTTTTAGGGGAAAGAATGTGTTTTTGCAACTCAGCATTCTGCTTTTCCCTCTAGTTACCAGCAACGTACACTTGGACATGAAGGAGGAAGAACAGAGGGCAGACAGGATAACATAGGTTCAATCTTCATTCCTTATCCAGGTCTCCCAATTACTCGAAATGTTATTAATTAACTATGAGAAATTAATTGTTGTTAAACGCAGACTTTTGGCTTGTCTTTGTAAATGACCTTGGGAGTTTCAGATGAGCCAGGGCTGACGGATGGGCAGTGCTGGAGCTGGGTCACAGAGAAGCTGGAGGATAAGGCAGCGGGTCAGCAAAGGTTCACCCCCATCACTCCAGGTGGACCAGCTCCAGGGATAAGCAAAACATCAAGTTGTGTGTTGTGAAATCTGCAGTTGTCAACATTTTCTTTCTTCCTTCAAAGAAAGAAATCAAAAACTACTGTTCTTTTTTCCTCAGAAAAAGTATGTGAAGTGCTTTCTTATTCTGAATGAATGCCTGAGGCGCTAGTTTATAGCATCCATCTCTCATAGGGTAGAAAGCATTGGCTAAGGTATCATGTGACAGATTGGTTGAGGTGTCGTGTGAAAGGTTTTACACCATTACAAAAAAAGGACTTGAAAATAACTTCCCATAGTGCAGCTGATGGCCCTGGACACCAGATATTGTCCTCTGTGAGCAGAGCACAGGAGACAGAAAAGGACACACACCCTCTCTGCCTCCTTTCTCAGCAGCTTCCCACTTTGTCTTGAGTTAAATTTGGTAAAAACCAATACATTTGCACAAAACCCTTCATTTTTAATTGCCTGCCATTTTTCAGTAACACAAAACCCCAATTCATTGAAGACTTCCCAGTGACCTGGCTCCGGCTCCCATGGGTTTGATGGTGCTCATGACATAAGGCAGGATCAAGCTCAGCCGTGGAAGGATAAATAATCAATTTTCTCATGCCGGCAGAGGAAAATTTCAGACTTTCATGCAAAAAGGCACCTGAACAACTAGAGGCTGCCATTCATAGCACTGGAAAATTTGACTGAGAGAGGGCACTGAGCCTGAAGGAGCAAAGAGAGGTCACACGGCATTTTTGTCAGAAGACAGTGACTGCACCTGCCAGCTCATCCTAATGACGGCTGTTGGGGCGGGCGGATGGAGCTCAGGATGTGCCAGTTCTTTTCTGTGCAGTGGCTCTCTGCCCACCTCAATTACAGAATGAGGAAAACAGCAGTTCTGTGAAGAAAGCTGGCAACTGTCCAATACAGCCTGGAGAAATAACCGTACCTTGGAGAATCCTTCCTTTTTCTTTCTGGGTTGGGCCAAGATCTTTAAAGAAGTTTTACAGTCACACGGACATCTTCATTTTAAGATGCTCATTACTGATAAAACCTATCCCTGTGCAGTTTCCAGCCTGTGCTGGTCTGAATGCCCCACACAGTGGCATAGGAGGTTAACCTGCTCCAGACACTTGTTAGTCTGGAGTGGTTGAAGCTTGGTTTCAGCTCTGAAGTATTATTTTAAAAAATACTTCTAGGACATGACAGTAATCTAACTCTGAACAAGTTTGTTATCCTATATGGTTGCTGAACTTAGCTTAGTTCTTGACCACAAAGGCTTCCTCTGTTGCTCAATTATAACTTTTACTTGGATATCATGTGGAAAAACCATCCTTGGGTCTGCTTTGATCAAACTGCCTTTTTCTGTGGCTGGATGCACAGTGACTTTATTTTCTTATTATGAGATATTAAGGACAAAGTTCTGCAGCTCTGTGGATCACATTGGTTTAAAAGCAATGTGTCTGAATCATTATCCTACCCTGCCTGTATCTCAGTCATTATGGTATGTCTGTAGCATCCCCAAGTCTTCCTCTGTTTGCAGAGCTATGCTGAAGTGTCTTTATAGCCACCCTGGAGACTGCAGGTGAACCCCATATGTTTTGAGCTCCATCATGTATTTCAGCAAATTTTTCTGCAGAGTGGTGAGGTCATTGGCCATACTGCACATCTCCTGATGCTGGAGAAGCAAAGTAAAGCACCATAGGAGAGTAATAAGCCCAGCATGCTCAGGCTGGAGGAGGACGAACAGCCTTGCACTTATTACAGCATATTAGCAGCCTCCTGGCAAAAGCAAAGCCTTCTCCAATGGATTTATGAATAAGTCAGACGTGAGAACATATGTACCACGTGTTTCTTTAAAGATCTTTGAAAAGGTGACAAACTGTATTAGCAAAGTTTTGCAAGTAAAAAAGACATGAATTCAGTCTTTGAGAACAAGAGTTTGGGTTCAAATTGAGTAAAAGCCAATATCTATTTACTGAGAGGTCCTAGAGATTATATCTATTGAAAACCATTAGGAAAAAAATGACTCGAAGAAGATTAATCATTAAGAAAAGAAGATGAAATGAGAAGGAAAAAGAAAGAATGCAGAAAGTTAGAAAGAGATTGTTTGAAACAAAAGTGACATAAAGGTCAAAGCAAAACTGCAGACAATAAAACTTGCTTTTTTGCTAATCCTTTTATGAAACTGTGGCAGAAGACTAATGCAAAGAACATTATGCAAAGAAAACAAATACTGTAGAGAAAAGAGGTGAATCAAGGTTAAGACAATGTAAATAGCTTTCTGAGATACAGAGCTTTGCTTGAAAGAACTCACACCCTTCACGTCATTTGTTCTCTCTGAACAAAAGTATTATATTTTAAAGTCAATAGATATGTTTATCCAAGCTCACTTCATAAGAAAGGCTTTGGGTTTTTTAATTTTTGGTTCCAGGCAGTCATTTCTCTTTGTCTTTTTTTTTTTTCCCCTCCAAAAATGTAATACATTTTTCACACTGAGAAAACAAGAGATTGAAAGATTACTTTTGGCAATTGCCATCCATGACCCCATTTGTTGCTTATGTGAGGAAAAAAACATGGAAGATGGTTCTTGCTCAGCCCGTACAATTACCAGATGAGTGCACAGAGAAGAACAGAGACTTGTTAGCTTGCCTAAACCCACCTTTATGCAACAGCTACAGTGCATCTGAAGGCACCTGCAAGAGCATCGACCCTTGAAGCACAACTGAGGCCAATGCTCTTGCTGTTTACTGCTGAATTTCATCCTCCTGAGTATGTAGCTGCTGCCCAAAGAGGTAAGGGCATTCCTGCCAGCCCACTTCTGTGTACACAGCCAGCCCTGTGAGTGCTCTGTAGGAGCCACATCTTTTATTTAGGGGAATTCTACAACTTGTCTGTTTGCAATGCTTTGGCAATATATTTTCTCACAGCTTAGCTGAGTATGTCTTCACAAAAACAGCATCTCCTATCACAAGGCCTTTTCTTCCTTTTGAATCTCTCCTCCAGTGTAATTTATAAAGGAAATTGCACAACACAAATTACAGAATTCCTGGTGTCTCCGGATGAGGGGAGCAACTGTCTTCTTTCCTTTGTAACCACTTCCCCATCCATATATCCTTCGCCCTGTTTGACTTTTTTGCAGCTACAGTTGCCAATAGGTCAGTTTCCTCTCTAGTTTCCCTGGGAACTTTGCCATCCAAAGTGTATTTATATTGGTCCTCCTCAGACACGTGGCCTTTCATCTACTGACACTGAATCTGTATCAGCAGAGCGTGCAGGCTGCAGCACCTTCCCTTGATGTTCTCCCTCCAAAAGTTCCTGCCTGTTTTCCACTTTGCATCTGTAACCAGTCAATCTTGCAAAAGCAGCAGCTCTCCCTTGCCTGTGTCACAAGCCTCTCTTCTTTCCCTTTCAAAACTGCCCATCATTTAAGGGGTGGCTGCTCCTGCCGTCCGCCTGATAATCCAGCCCTTGTGTGGCCTGCAGGCACTCACAGTGGGGACAGTGAATCCTGAGGACCTCCATCACTTGGACATGGCTCCAAACCCCACCAAAATCATCACAGACTTTGTTAAACTGTGAAGAGAAAGTCAGAACTGAACCCTGTTGTGATGCCTCAGGTTTACCTGCCCATGGCTGTGTCTGGGAATGCCAAGGCCTATTTCTTCCTCTAGCACAGCAAAGCAAAATATCCCTCCTGCTCCTTTCCTTCCTGATATTTTTTACAGATCCAGGCACAGTGGGCAGCCTTGGAGCAGACTCACAAAAAGGGCTTCTGCTTAGTTTGGACCATGAACTAGTTGTCAGAAAATTATGTTTTAGTCCTGGGAGATGCAATAAAGCTGTCCAGTAGGTTAGGCACTGGCCAGTTGGAGACGATTCTAAACGCAGATTTCATTCTGTGGGTGTCCCATTTGCTAATTTCCCATGAATAATTCCTGATTGTCAATCAACCTTGACCATGAGGTTTGTAAAATTTTGTTCTGCATCAAAGTCTTTTGGAAATGTGGAGTTTTGCCTGAAATAAAGTAGGAAAGAGACACCCTGAAAAAACAGTGAGATTTTGCACAGGGTACGGCACTACTGTCCAACAGCACACTTTCTGCTTCTTCTCCTGACTGGGGAGATGTTCCTGCAGGTAAGGTGCCAGATTTTAAGAAATACAGATTCAAGTTGTACCTCTGAAAGCCTTGGACTGGTCTTGTAAATGCTCTGAGACTCAACTTTTCCCCTGTAAGTACAGACTTTATGTTTCTCATTGTACCTATTCAGACAGCAATTTTCAAAGGGGCCCATGGGAACAGCTGTACAAGTCCCACAGAACAGTAAGTCTGTTCTAGTCTCATTAAACGCCTCACTGAAGCCTTTTCCTGGGAGAGCAGATCATTCACCCTGCTTTCCTACACACGAACCTGGCTCTATTTTCCCAAGCTGACAGGCTACCTGATGGAGCCATTATTCTCTTTTCATATATAGTCTAAACTATTTCCTCTTGCTGGGCACCAAGCAGCTTTAAATCAAGATTCCTTAGTTCACGGAGGTTGGGAAACAGTCTTATAAAATGCCTTATTTCTTCCTTGCTCCTATGTAAATCTATTTTATTGGACAATCGGAAAACATAACACTTGGCTTGTGTAGATAACCCCCCACGTGTTTCCAAATACAATATGCAGTGTTTTTTGGAATAAACTTTCCATGCAAGCCTGTTGTTTCCCGCACCCAGGCTAAGGTGTGCATAGAGCCTGCCCTCAGCCTGAAATCTCACCCAAAAGCTTCTCTCTGCTGGTAGAACCCACAGCAGGTGGTATCTCAGTGATGAAGGTTGGGTCACATTCAGAAGGTTTTGTGTGATGTTAGACCTGCAAATACAGGTAAGGCTGGTGCTACAAACAATGGAAAATCCTCCAAGGGGCTTTGAATAATTCTCTGTTGCCTTCTCTGCGCTGCCAAAGGAGGTGTCTGAGCAGAACCAACGTGTGCGGCCTCTCCCGGCTCGCCCCTGCCATCCCTCCCCAGCGCACTCCAGCACAGAGTTTGTTCTGGCAAGGAACTGGGTTTACAGAGATTAAAGAGACATCGTGTGGTGGGAAGCAAAGCCTCAGTGCGTGAGGAGATAAAGGAGCTTTGGACGTGAAGTGAGCACAGTGCGGACTGGGCAAGCCAGGGACACAGAAGGAGGCCGCATGTCCTGAATGCACGCACTGTCAGTAACAAAGGCAGCAGCCTCCACAATTGGAACAAGTTGTGATGGCCTGCTCGAAGCCCACGTCCCTTCTATTGCTGTGTGTGTCTCTCTCTGCACCATGGAAGGATCCAATGCAACCGTTATTCTCTGCAAAACTACTTGTCAACTGCCCAGCGACTATGTAAACACTGCAGGAAAACACTGCATGAATCTTTAAAATCATCAACAAGTTCCTTTAAGCCACTGGCTCCTGTCTCGGGTTGAGATCTAATACTCTGCATTAAAAAAAAAAAAACAAAAAACAAACAAAAAAAAACCAGCTGAAACACCACCTCATTTTTACAGTCAGGAAATATCTTGCACTTATTGCCATTTTCAAAAAATGATTTCAGTTTAAACTGTGCTACTGCAGCATAGGACACAAAAAAAGGAAAGGGTTTACTGCCGAATGCTAAGTCATGCTCTATTTTACTATGTAAGGAGCTAATACAGTAATGTAATATAGACAGAATATACTCAAATAACAGTTCACATGTTCCTGCCAACTCCTAGCAATTTGGCTTTGTGACTCAGGCAGCATAATTGTGAAATTGGCTCAGAACTCATTACACTGTTTTATTTTTATCTGTTTGTGCTGTTGTATGCATGCTTCAGGTTCATTCCATTTGCCTTAAGACTCCAGTTGCATACTGAAGATTTTTTGTATGTAAGTTGATGGGCTACAAGGCTACTTTTTACTGCTGAGAGAAGAGATTCCCTCACAACTGTCTGTGAGATTGGGGCTGTAAGTGGAATGTTAGGTGCCCCCAAACTCACAGAATAAAATGAGATATTGTAACCCCTAACACAGATATACAATGGCTCTACCCCATATAGCCCTCACATACCTATGCTGGTCACCCACAGTGCAGAGGATATGGGATGAAAGTGATGTGCAAAATGTCTTAAACTTGTTTCCTGAGATGACACTGTGTATGGGTTCAACTCAGTTTTGTCAAAGACAAAAGAATGTGAAACTCAAAAACACTAATTACAGTGAGGAGACAACTTTGGTTCGTGTTAGTGTCCATTTCATAAGACAGTCTGAGGCTGCGTGCCGGTGCTGAGTATTTTCAAATGTAAATCTGATGGTAGGCTGCAGCCCATGTGGTGTATAAACAAGCCGTATTTTTAAACGCAGTGTGAAATGTGGGGGCTGACGTGACCATTATCAGAATCTCATGCATGAGTTATGAGACATCATAAAATATGTTCATATTGCAACAATGAAAACTGAAGCAGCTCGGTGGTAGGCTTGTTTGATCTGATAGCTGCCCCAGCTGCCTCGCTGTGTCTAGCAGGAGGGAGAAATGTTATTTGAGGGCTGTCCTTCTGCATTCTGAGCCATTTTCTTATAAATTTTTTGCAAAGAAAGAATTTTTTAAAAGGTTTCTTCTGGAATGGTTGATGAAGAATAGATCATTAAGACAGCGCAAGTAACATTTTCAGGGACTGGGGGACATTCTACCCTGAATGAAGCGGCTGAACTTGTCACCTTAATCAGGCTGAAGTGGAGTTGCAGTGTGAGTGCAAAGAATTAGGTCACTTTAGAATCTCCTTTTATTAAACAGTTAATGAATTTTATTCTGAATATGAGCATCCCTTGGGATTCTTCAGACTAATGCTGCCTAGCTGGATAGAGATAACAAACAGTCACTTCCTATCCTTCAAAATGAAGCTATCTCCATCAGACTTTCAGATTCATTCTGCAAATTCTTACTGCCACAATTTCATTTTCCTTTGATAAATTCAGATGAATGTCTTTAATCTTATTTTATTTTACTGCCTTCATTACATAAGTGATTATTTTTTCCTCTTATTTGCATAGCCAGACTATATTTTACAGAATACCTGTCAGCTGAGTTTCTGTATGTTAGTGCTGGAGTCTGGGTATAAATAGATCTTCTAAAGCCTTACATTTCGTTCCCCCCAGTGATATTAATTTCCTGAGTGATCTTGAACTAATCATCTGATTCTGCTACGTTTCACTACTGCTGTGGCAGAGATTTTGCAAATACAGGCTTGGATGCCTATGCACTTCCTCAGGTTCCTATGAAAATCCTAGTTCCTGTGAGAATATGGCTTATTCCTGCTTTTCTAGCAGATGTAAGTGCTTCTTTTCATGGGATAAGTGATAAGAGGGGAAGGAAAGACGAATACTACCTCTGCTCTGCAAGCAGCAGTGGTGAGATGCCCTGCCCAACAGAGAAGCAGGGCAGTCTGCCCACCCAAGTATCTCAGGGGCACTTTGCACTCAGGCCAGCAATATCTAGGCACTGGCTTGCAGAGCTGGCTCGGATCCGACCAACTCTGAGACTGGCAGTGTGTGCCCGGGGCTGGAAGGGCTGCCCATGCAGACATATCCCTTGAAGCAGCAAGTACAGCTCTGTGGTTTCTGGCACTGCAGAGTGGCATGAGCCCATGGGAAGAGCTGGACTCTGCAGGGCATTACTGAAAGTCTAATTTGTCTTCCTGTCATTGGTATGAGATTAAACTTTTTCCCCTCTATTTATTGAAGAATATGATAAAATGTATGCAAATGGTTAAATATTCTGAACTATTTCAGCTTGGCAGAATATCCTTCTCTTCTTGTCTTTGCAGCATTTTACTTTGGGGACCCACATGCATGTTGAATTCATGTCTTTAGTGCTTTTGCACTGAGTGGATTCCAGTCAGCCTAATCACAAAGCTGGGCAAAGGAAAAACTGAATTTTCAAACTGATGACACATTTATACCAGAATTGTAACTTTATAATATTAATGTATCATTTAACTTACATGTATACTTTGGAATGTTTATAACTCCTGTAAATCATAGGCGAGAGCAGCCAAGAGAGTGCCACACAACATTCCTAGCACAACTTGTAAAATAAATACAACAATCACAGAAGAACAACATTCCCTGGTACAAAAGGGGAAATGCAGCCACTCTGCTGCAGATGGGAAAAGTGCTTAGCAAAAGCTCTGTGATAGCCCAGGCACACGCAGAGGCACTTGAGCAGAATTTTCCCTGCACTGCCCCCAGCACTGCAGATTTCAAAGGACGAAATGCCACCAGGTCAGTGCAAATGAAGTGTACTGTCTCTGGGAAGTGACATCAGATGTTTGCTGGCCGTACCCCTTAGCATCACTGTTCACATCTGTGTGACAGCCCAGAGTTTGTGACTTCTTCCTTCCCTCCTAGTACAGGGAGACTGCTGAAAAGCCATCCACACACTGCATGGCACACCGTGACCTCTATCTTGCAGGTACCTTGAACAGAATAAAGCCCCACTGTTTCCTGACCCATCAAATCCCGTGGCTGATTTCTGACCTATTAACCTTCAGTTTTTCATTTAAGGTTTATGGCACTTTTGTGACTTGATCAATGAACTGTAAAATACACATTTAAATGCATTCAACTCAGATAACAATCTCATCATTAAAACAGCCTAACTTCTTTGTTTGAAGTTAATCACTCTCAAATTCCTCTGGATTCATCAGCACACTTACCAATACCAGTTCTTCCTCCCTGAAGTTGGCACTGTAACACGACACAATGAACTTAAGCTATTTGAAGGTAGTATAAAAGTTTGCAAATCTTATGGAAAATTCTCTTCAGTCTCAGAGCAAAATCTACAGAAAAATCAAAACCCAAACTTGAATTAAGGACATCTTTAAAAGTGAATTGGGTTCTGAGATCCAGGTGAATGGATGAATGCTAAAAATACAGTTGAGCGGTGAGCACAATGTGGTAACATTGCACAGGCAGCAAAATACCAAAATAACACCAAGGACGGGAGACTGTTTTAATGTACTTTCTGGTAAGTTATTTAACATGCTTTTGTTGGCAGTGCAGCTGGTTTGGGGCTTTGGATCAGGCCTGGATTACTTAGAGCAGGCGGTAGGCAGTGCCTCTCACGTAATGGTTGTTCCCAAGTACAGCTGAACGCCAGTGTAACAGGACACGCAGCTCTGTTTCTCTTCTCTAACACTGACAGCACGAGTATCCCGGTGTGTCCCTCAGTTTGGGAGGAAAAACCCCACTGTTTCACTGTGGCTGCAGATGCTGAACTGCAGCCCAAGGCCAGGACCTCGTCTCACCCAGAGGCCCCCATTTCTCCTATTGCCAGCAGGAAGGATGGGATCCAGAGTTCTGTCCTGGGCTGTGGGAGCCAAGTGAGTTACGAGGAGAGCAAAGCTGCTGTCAGGAATGGGCTGGCAGAGCCCAGGGCCAGCAGGATTTTGGCACAGCTTGGGGCAGGTGAAGAAGAGCTTCCTACAGCAGAATCAGCCCCTCTGGCTGTGTGATGCTGCTACTCAGTAACTTCACCCTGGAAACCTTTTGCCTGGTTAACGTCCCCAAAACTGTGTTTTCTTTTCTCCCCAGTTGGATTATTTCTTGTTATGGTCAGCAACAACAGGTTTTATTTTAATATATGGCCTAATTTATAATGGGTTCTGTCTATCATATACAGAAATGCTCTTTTTTTTTCTTGAGTCAAATATAACTGTGCCTGTGCTCATACACTTTCTGTGTGCAATGCTTGGCCGCTGCATTTAAGAAATGCAACCCCAGGAAGTGTTTATAGAAGGCTAAATATAGGTTTATCTGTTCTAGTCTTTCCATGAAAGATCTTTTTCCTTCAACACATGGAGATTAAACACACAGAGCAATATTAGTTAACACTTAAGTTACGGCACGCTCCTAAAAACGCCAGGAAATTCCGTTTTGAAGTTGATGTTCCAGTCCTAACTCCTGTCGACTCTATATTTCTTTTCTCTCACAGGCATGAGCTGAGGATGGAGTGTGGTTGGAAGCAGAGTGATGCTGCCTTGAGCTGACACCTCACATTAATCTCGTAAGGTGAGCTATGTGGGTTCACCCAGGCTCTCACCCTCATAGAAAGCAAGAGCAGAAATCTCTGTTCTCAGCAGCCCAAAACACATCAAATACAGTATCTGTCATTTCACTGTATTGACTCCTTGTTACATAAAAGAAAATGAACCAAACTTGAGGGAATTTAAGTCAGAGCAGCTGTTTGCATGCATCTTCTGCTGGTCTTAACTCTCACACCTTGGGCTTTCCTGTTAGCATTTGCAATAACGTCATTGCATCATGGTCCGAGTGTTTAATATTCCCTCTTTCAAAATATGAAGTTGCAGCTGACTCCCTGTATTCTTCTGGGATAGATGCAGAAAAAGCTTTACTTAACAGCTGCTATATATTATTATTATTACCTATTACATCATATCTTATTACAGCTCTATTACAAGTTTCCCCTAAAATCTAATCACTTTCTGAAATTGTTTACAGCGAAACTAGAAATGGACTTGAGACATAAAGTTCACATCCCAGCATGGGTCTGAACTTTCTTGAAGTTCAGATTTATGTGGAGGCTGCGTTTAACTCTCTTGCTCCTGGAAGATGGGAGCGATGGCTGAGTATTTCTGCATGTGGCGGTACGGGACGAGGGGTCGGGCAGACGTGGAATGGGGACAGCCAAGGCAGGGTTGGGCTCTGTGCTGCGTCCAGGCTCTGAGACAAAGACAGAGGGATAAGGAGTGCAATTCTGGTCCTATGGACATGAATGGCAAAGTTTCCTCTGATTGCAACAGAGCCTGAATTTCCCTGAAGCTGAAGAGGCAGATGACAGATGGACAATCAGACAGACACTGGTTAATTAAATCACTGGTCAATTAAATTTGAGCTAAGCTAGGCTTATTTGTTTAAAAGACAAGTGGTTGCTGACAGAAGTGTGTTTTCATAGCCATTCTGTGCTGCTTATCATACACGTCTGGGAACCTGAAAACAGAAGGATGGAAGATCTAGATTGAAGCTCCCAAGGAATGTTCTGCACTCAGCTCTGCCCATTGAAATGGGTTTGAGAACCTGCACAACCCTCCAGAGACCTCACCCAGCCCTTGGGAGCTTCACCAGGATACCCAAACTTCTCTTTCTTCCACAGTCCAGCCCTGTGCTGTGATGCAGACCATCAGAAGCAGCAGCAGCGTTGCGGGAAGCGTATGTGGGGCTGCTCTTCTGGGAGCAGCTGCTGCTGAGGTGCGTCAGTCTTCACAGGATCGCTCCCTCAGCTGAACCGCGTGCTCATAAAGGAGGAGTAAAAGCAATCAAGGTCACTAGCCTCACCTACACACTGACATTTCTATAGGTCTTTGCTTTACAGCTACAATATTAAGTAGTTTGGCTAACTTTTTAGAAATGTTACTATTTTCTCGACAAAATGTCAAGTAAGTTTTCAGGGGGGAATACTTCATAACTGAAGTATGTTTTCCTAAGGGCAATAAACCGCTAAGAAATGTACTTTTTTCCCACCCAGCCTTTGAGCCAAAACTTTCACATGTTTTTCAAAGAAATAAAATTATAGGTGTTTCTCTGTAGTAGGGTAAAGTACCACCTGGGTGGCAGTGGTAGAAAGCTGGGCAAACTTTATAAATCTAGAAGGGGGAGATTGTCTTGGCATGACTTAGGGTTACAGCCTGGGTTTCCTATGCATAATTTTAAAAGGAATTGCTCAAAGCATCAGGAAACTCTTGCTGGTACACTATACCCAGTGTATGACTCTTGCTTCTTTAGACTCATGGAAGATTGCCACAGTTGAAAAAAGAGAACTTTCAGTGCAATGAACACCGGAGTCAAGAGGAAGGCTTTTAGTTATTTCTGTAACTGACAAACCTATGGCCCTTTCACATGCTGGTTCAAAAGACCAGAAAAATGTGAAGTGAATTGGAAATAACGAGTTGGTCAGCACAGTGTAATGTGCTTCCTGTGCTGAGGTTGAGGTGGGTTCCCATAGCCCCGCTGCCAGGGGGAGGGCAGAACTGGGCTGGTGGCTGGGGCTCCTCAACTGCACTCTCAGCTCCTCAAAAGCGGTGGGTCCTCCAAAGAGTGTTGGCTTTTTATAGTTACTGCTAAAAAGCTGAGCAGCTGGAAATGCACTTTGGTTTTGGTCGTTTTGATCTTTGGCATCACAATGTTTGGAATGTGAGCATATGCTTTTTCTGATTGAAATAATAGAGAAAATGAGTCAATTAAATGTCAGTTCATCCACAAACCTTTTGCATTTGATATGAGTAAAAGTGAAGGGCAAAGACACTTCTGCTAACATGCCTAAGAGTGGTACAAGACCACAGAGAGTTAAGGAGTGGACTGATGGGTGGCCTGGCACCCTGAAGGAACAATCAAGGCACCAAATATTTTTTAAATATTAAAAAATAGGCCACATAAAATGTCCTGGAAGCCAGTCAGAGAGAAAACTAAAGAAAAGCTACAGAGGAAATCTTGTTCCCTGGCCCTCTCTGTGTGCTGGCTTCCTATGTGCAGGGCTGGGGAAACTCTGAATGCTGTGGAAGAAATCCATAGAGAGGAAACAACAGCAATCGCAAATTATAAAAGACGGGGCTGGTTTTAATCAGGACTGACTCTTCACAAATAACAAATTGGGAGGAGAGGTTAAAGCAGGGCATAAGGCTAAGCCAATAAAGCCTTTTCTGAGACAAAATAAGAAGGGTGTATTTCAATATGCCACAGTGAAGCAAAAATCAAATGAACTAATGTGTCTAGGGTGTAAAAACACTGTCTGACTCCAGGCATACAAGCTTGTGCATCTCCGCAGCTCATGGCGAGAAGCAGGCTCCCAATTTAGGAGCTCTGAGTAACCTCGTTGGAAGGTTACATAGTCAGGCTAGCCTTAATTGAATTAGACATCTAAATTTAGACAGAGTGAATGTCCACACTACCTCCATCTCCTCCCCACCCCTTAAGATGCACACACATCATTTGCTCAGGAACATTCAAGCATTTTTTCAAACTTTACTGGGGCAAAACCACTATTTTGGAAATGTCAAATTAGTGAGAAAGGTGTGATTTATGTGTAATATAGATCCAGCACACAAATTTTTAACAGCCCTGCTGCAGCCAGCGTCTAAAGGAGCTCTTAAATCGCCATGCTCATTTTGCTGAAATCCTGCTGTATTCATGGGCTGGATAACTAGGCTGGAAACGATGGAGGGCTGGGGAAAGAAGGCAGTTTCAGGAGATCTCAGTCTGATGCACATGTGGGGCACTGGCACTAAATTGTTTAGTGCTGCAACAACAAGGCCAATAAATGATCCCAGCAAGCTGTGTAAATGCCTTGGGTACCAGCAGATGTTAGAGCCAAGGTAAAAAGCAGCTTTCTGGATTTCTGTGACAGATATTGGCAACACCTAGAGCAGAATCTTCCAAGACCACATTAGAATTTTCAGTGCTTACTGGATTTTTTTTCAGTATAAAGCTGTGGTTTGTGTGGGTTGCTCCATAGTGTCTTTCAAGTAACTAGCCTGCTGCTATGCAAACATTTGGGGTATGCAGCGGCCTGCGTGGATGCCGTCTTGATTTATTGTAAACTTTGGGAAGAACTCCTATAGCACCTGAAAGCAATCTTTCAGCAACTCAAGGAAGCAGAGTTGACTTTTAATTCCCCAGTGTTCAGTAAGAAAGCAGGAAACCATACACATATATATACATGGGAGATACAGGAGGGCAAGGGAGTTATGAAATGAGAAATAAGTAAAATGCAAGCTATTAAAATGCACCTACTGCTGACTATGAAATGGCAGGTGAGATCTTTTCTGGGTGTTGCAGTATATTATTGGAAATTTATTCCACATTTTGCAACACTGGCTGCTCCATTAACTGATCTCACTAGGAAAAAATCATCTCATAAAATAAATATGACCCCATGGCGTGTGCTAGCCTTTCAAGGATTGAAATCAGTTCCTAGAGATCAAATGGTTTTCATAAGCCTGGAATTTTAAGGTCCACAGAGGGTGAATCCCAATGTCAATAATCTTAAATCAAGGTCAAAATTAGCATAAAATCTGAAAGAATGCTAAAAAACTCTCACACTTGCTTGATAAATTATCTGAAAGAAGTTAAATTCCCTATATATGATGTGATTTTAATAAAGCAGATCATAGCATTTGCCTGGAAGGAATTATATGCCACAGCAAAGCATAGATGGTTAAACAACACAGAATTCACGAAGCCAAGCAGAAACTTACTGATTGTGCAACTCTATGCAATCAATTTAGTAATTTACATTTGCATTAGACCACATACATCAATGACTATGTTTTTCCTAGAGTGACTGAGAATAAAGAGATAAATTTCAAGTAACACAGTTGCCCTTTGCTGAAGTTGATTTGGAACAGATCTTCCTAAGTACAAATCATTTATTGAAGAAGAAATCATTAAAAAATGATTAAATGTGAGTGAGAATGCTTGCAGAGAGACAGCGTTGCTGATCTCGAGGACACCAGAGATCACCTTGCTCTTTCACTCCCCTTGTCTCTCAAGGTTGCCAGAACCCAAAGGTTTGACCTGGTGTGCAACTAATGAGGGATGCAAACAACTAACTACTCATGCAGAAAACTCATTGGTGTAACGTTTTTCCTTCAGAGAAAATAACTTTTCCAAACCTGAGATTCATGATTGTTCACTCATGAAGCAAATAATTTTCAGCAGTAAAGGGAGGGACAATCATGTTTGTTTGGAATATAACTTTCATTTAAATGAATGAAGAATGGAGTTGGCAAAAAGAAAAAAAGAATAAATCTGTCCTGAACATAGGAATCAAGTGAGCAAGTGACACAAGACTGCGTCTCACCTGTTTTCCAGCAGTGTTGCAGTGAACCTGCCGTGCTGAAAGAGGTTCCCAGAGCCCTCGAGCCTGCAATTCAGTGCAGCATGAACCAAGCTACATCCTCAGACCAAGAAACTGCGCTATGCTCATTCCTAGGATTAATCTGTCTCTGCATCCAATGCCTTTTTTTTTTTTTTTTGAGGAGTTCCTCCTGTCCTCCCTAGAATTCAACTTAGCACAGCACTAAGGAAGACATTCATCCAGCAACACCACTAATTGTGGTGGTGCCTCACACAGCTCCGACCCTTCCAGCCTCTACCAGGGGCTACACAGAGGGAAGCGATATTTCCTTAGAGGCAGCGGCTGTCCGTAGCACTACAAGTGCTTGTCTTCACCCTGGCTGGGAAACTTGCAGCATATTAGCTGAGAGCCAGGTATTAAATTAGGTTTTTCTTTTCTGTGAGGTCAGGTCTGTCCTACATTGGAGCTCCAGTGCTCTACGTGTGTGGAGAGGCAGCTTGGGGTTTTCAAGAGGGATTACAAGGAAATCAGTTCTGGAGAGCAGACCCCTGGTTTGCATTGCCCTAGTGCTCACCCAGCACCAAATCCTTTGCACTTGATATTTGCACTTGAAGGACTTATCCAACAAAAACCTTGGAGACTCGGTCAGTCTCTACTCTCTGAAAAAAATAAATTGTTTTGTGCTACTTCTTTCCTCTGTGAAACAGGACATGTGGCCCATGTCATTTGGTCTTCCAGAAAGCCTGATCCCAAGTTCTATGTTCTTAAGCAGTTTTTACATTTACTTAAAAGGAGACAATCAGTAGTAAAAGAAACCCTCTTAGATATGCTGTATCCAGCCCGAGGTTCAGCCTGTCCATGACTTCTCTGTGTACAGTTTCCTCCAGGATTTTGTCCTAGACTGAGACCCACTGTGATGCAACACCACTTTCAGCAGAAGATAGGGTAATGCCGGCTTGACAGGTGAAATTAATTACTGCATTCCATTAATTTTGAGTCATGCGCCCAGCCCATGGAAGCTAGGAGAATCTTGTGAAAAATAAACTCTCTACATTGTACTGTAATATTGTTCTTGGCCAGAGGCTGCGGCAGCTTGCTGGGGTCCTCAGCAGCCGAGCTCCGCAGCGGTTTCTGCATGAACGTAGACAGAGCAGCTGCTGCCTTCAGAGAGTGAAAGGGAGGTTTCGTCTTCATCTGGGACCATAACAAGGACAGCAAGGGTCTCCTTGGGATCTTTACGTGCAAATATAACTTGGGAAGGTGGAAATATTGGCTCCTCAGGCTTTTGAGCATTTAGCCCCAGTGATAAATTTACTTGCAATTGCTGTGTTGTGAGCATTTCCTGTGCAAAATCTAACTACCAGAACAGGCCACAGGAGTGGCTTCAGTGGTAAAGTGGTTTTTGGTACTATTGAGAGCAAAGCGGGCCCTGTAAAAGCTCTGTGATGGCCATGTGGCATCTCACTTTGCAGTGTCCATCTCAAAGCTCACAGCAGCATCTTTCCACTTGCAAAATGTAGTGTGACTCAGAGCAGAACACTCTCCATCCCAAATGTTGTACTAAAACTTTGAGCATGAGTCAGTCACATTCTCTCTCGGAACACAATGAGTTTCAACAAGGCCCTGCTCAGCACTTGTATCCATGGGATTCTCCCATGGGAAGCTGTGGTGGAGTCACACAGGCCTGGTGATGCCCCAGCACCACCTAGGTGAGCCATGAGTCATGGCAGTGACTCTTGCAATCCTGATTTCATGAAACCATGGGGAGCCAAGGCAGATCTACCAGGTCTGAGGAGAATGGGGTACATCAGAGCTTTCCAGGCCTACAAGGCGACCTCAAGCTAAGAAGGAAAGATTATCTGACTCCTCCTTTAATGAGGACAGTAGCTAAGCCCTGAGGAGACGGAACTAACAGGGAAGCTTCTTACAGCATCATAACAGAGTGCAGACACTGTATTTACAGCTTGCAGGCCAGGGCAGCCTTTCCCATCTCAGTCCCTGTTATTTCTCTTCAGTCTTCCTCCTGGCAGATAGATCTGGGCTGGGCCCCTCTAAGAACTGACTTCAACTTCTTTGGCAAATAAACCTTCTGCCACAGCTGCTCAGCAGCCCCCTGGGGCCCTTCCAGATACACTGCCTGGTCTTGGGCACACAACCCTTGCCCCTCCCAGAGATCCAGGCTTCCCCAGGGCCACCCAGGAACTTCTGCATTGCTGCCTCATTGCCATGTCAACAGAGCTCTTCCCACCCCACCTCTTTCCCTTATCACCCATTTCCCATCTCTCTCTGACAGATAATAAAGCCTGTAAGCGCTATCTTGTCTAAGGTATCTGTCTGGGGCATCAAAAATCTTCCCTGCAATGAGTGAAGATGCTTTGGCTTGGTTCAGTGGTAGATGTTTGCACACCACGGGCCACTGGAACACACAGCTTCTGGCTCTCCTCCCGGTTAGCTGTCTGCTGTCAGGCTGCTCATGTTGTGTGGGAAGAGAAATGAGGAGACCGGCAACAGAGACAAAATTAACTGCACAGGCAATGCTGAAAACCTTTCACTGAGTGTAAGGACAAAGCAAGGAGGATTTATCAGCAGGAACACAGCGGTCATAGAAGACAAGAGAAGGATAAGGAGCCTCCTGCTGCCCCAAGCAGCCTCTTGCACGTGCCCTGATTCCGACCTGGTGGATGGACAGGGGGATGAGCCCAGCTCTGACCCCAGAACAGTCCTGTAGATGTCTGTTTCTAGTGGGCAACCTTTCAGTTGGCATTATTATTTTCAAGAGACAAGATCTACTGTCAACAGAGACTCTTTCTGAGAACTGAAACATCTTTAGCTTCATTTCTTCTTTTTTTTTTTTTTTAATATAAAAATCTTTCTCTGTGGAAGCCACAGGTGGTTTGTATGACTACTTTGATTCACATGTCTTTGGAGGAGGAAAAAACAGAAACTTTCAGACAGTTTCCTTCCTGGTAAGCACAGGAGCTGCTTTTTGCTTTCCGTGTCCTGGAACAAGTTCTGCTTCTAGAAGACACCACAGTTCCATCTGGTCCAGATCATACTCCTCAGGGATGATGCAGTAACACCGCAGGAGCAACTTAGTGCACACACCTGTTGAGTGCACACCAACAGGACACTCTTTGTGGGTCTGCAGACTGTTTTTTTGTAGAAAAGCCTCCAATTGCATCAAGGTGAGTGATACAAAAAAATCATCCTAACTTCCAGATTTCCCAGCTGAACAATTCAAAGAAAATCTCACATATGGATGGATGAAGTTGCATGCATTGTCTCCCATTTCACAGCCAAGAATATGAAGCTGGAGATAACTAACCCAAACCACACTGAAGACCAAAGCCTGTCTTCTCCCTCTCCTGTTCTAACCATGAAAATGGCAGCAGCCAACTCAAAAGCACAGCCTTGATAGGAAATTCAAAGTTACAGTGAGGTCAGCAACAGTAGGAAGCAACCTAGTCTTCCTAGTATGAAAATATAGATAATAAATATTGACAGATCAAGGTTGTGAGAGCAGCAAGGGAAAACAATTTAGAAACCTTTTGCAGAATCACATTGATTGTAGTGAAATTTTGTTTACAATAGTCAATAAAAGTTGTTCTTTTCACTGTTTCATTTCAGTCACATCAAAATGTTTCAGTTTGGAAAGAAAAAGCAGCTTTGTTTTAAAAGTCTCAGTTGGATTTGTTCTGATTTATGTTACATGTCAATGTTAGAATAGGTACTTTTTTAGTAAGAACTGCAGTATCCAAAATTCTGAGAAAAATGTTATGTTCTGACCTATGTTCACAAGCTCATACTTAGTCCAGGGGGAGCCAGGACCACACTTACCCTGTAATTACAGCCCCAGGGCTGCCCCTCTGGGGCTGGAGCCAGGTTTTGCAGGATGTGCTGATGGATTTGGTAGCCATTTCCCCACACGCTGTGCAAACCACCACTGAGAACAAACCCTGAGAACAACCATGATGGAGTGACTGCCTGTTCTCTGAGGGCTCCACATAAATCTCCACAGCCTCTCCAACCACTGATGCAGACCATGCCAAATTCTCATTAAGACCCTAGAAGCCTTCTTGGGGCGTGTGTTAGGATGTCAGGATGTCCCTTAATGCTTCCTGCAGCAAAACCCCAGCCTCTGACTTGCTAACCTCACAGACGCCACTGTCTGCTGAGGTAAGTAGGAATTTGGCATGCAGAGATCTTGTAAGGTCAAGGCAAAAATGGATTTTGATCCATTGTAGCTTCAGTTTTTGAAATGGAGGAGTCCAGCATCCATGTAGAGGCACTGGTTCCCTGGCTGGACTGTTCAACAACATGTATGAGGCAGCAGTTCACCTCAAAATGTTCATAAAGGTGACCAGAGCTGTATGCTGCAGACTTTCATGGGATATAAGTGCATTACTCTGTTG
>JAOWBP010004554.1:9532306-9543748 GCA_028571105.1 Tragopan temminckii
AACTTTTATGAGCCTCTTTGCTGGGCCAAAGAACACGAGCTGTTTGGGGTTATCATCTCAGTTCATATGGACAGCATGGGAAATATGAAAGAAAATAACAGAATTATTTCAGGATTGAGACATTCAAAGGATTCTGCCAAGTAAAGCCTTTGTCATGCGGTACATTCTGCTATTCCTACTGCTGCAGGGTTAATGATGCCCCAAATGGGTAGTACCTTGAAGAAACAAAACGGTAGGCAGGTGCCATGTAAACCATGACCCTTCCCTCGTTAATGGCAGCAGAGTCCTAATCAGAGCAATAGAACTGACTTTCCCCGTCATTCTATCTATAGTACAGAAGTTTGACTTGCTTTCTACTAACAGCAGCTGCAAACATTTGGACTCCTGTGAGACACAGACCTGCCTTCCCTGGGCACAGCAGTTATTAATCCTCCAGAAATTGCAAGTATTTATAGAATTACACCATTCAAGCAGCCTTGCATATTCCACCATACTTAATATGTAAAAGCATTATGCATTCCCTGTTTCAGTGAATATTATCTTATTTGGAAAAAATAACAAAGCAATTGTTCCGTTTTCTTTTCAGTGTTTCTACAGTTTTGCAGTAGAAGTTAATTCACTGTTGGAGTGTTTGTAATACTGTCATTTCCAAATATCACTAGAATTAACTTCTGTTAACAAGGACTTTATTTTTGTACGCTTGCAAGCATTTTAATGGAACAATTCTGTACAAGCCAACAGCTCTATAGGTCATTCACACCAGGTGGGGAGCCATGGGTTCTTGGGAGATGCTCTAGCAGCACTGCACAGTTTCCCATTGCATTTTGTAAGCTGTCAGAGGTTCAGTACAACCTGGGAAGAGAATCCAGCAACCATGAAGAAGCTCCAACCTGCAGAACCACGTGCCAGCTCTCTGTGCAGCAGCATGCAGAGATGGTTACAGGGCTGGTCAGAAGCAGTCAGTAGGTTCAGGCAGCTGTTGCTCCTGTAACACCTGAGCAGGTAGCAGACAGCCACTGTCAGTGGCTTCTTTGGGAACTGATGCTTTCCATTCTATACCACTCCACGTAGAGATTATTCTTACAAAGCACTGCATAAGGGTTTATGCTTTAGCTATAAATAATTTAGACTGAATTGCAGCAAACCAGACATCTGAAGTGATTTAGAAGCCTAGGTATTTTTTTTTTAATAAATTCAGCCTCAAGTCAAAGTAGCTCAAGTCACACAGGACAATTCACACTGGAATTCAACCTCTTATGCAGTGCATATTAACAAAGTGCATTTCCTTTAACAGAATTTAGATAGCAAATAAGTAGTCATTTACCTCAGCTAAGCTATTGGCATTTCAGGGGGGACTACATGAGATGAAAATCACTTGACAATGCAACTGTGCTGCAGAAAGTTAAAAAAAAAATAGTAAATCAGATATTTCATGTCACTGCTGCTTTTATTTAATTTTGAAGAATATATGGAGACATTAACATCACAAGTATTTGCTTCAGCTTACACTATTTTAAGAAAAAGGAACTGACCAATTAGGTTGGAAGTGTTTTATTACTTCTTTGAATCCTTTAGCCGTGATAAAATGTCAAAAGCACCAGTCAAGACAGAAATAAATAACACGTTCTCATGTTAGAAAGTTGCAAATACAGTATATTAAATTATAGCAATATGCTGCTTCACACCAACTGATGTAGCCAGCACACTAGGGAGACAGTAGTTTTACTCACGATCATTGAAAAGATCTATTACCAGAACAGGGGGACTGCACACCCAACTAAAAGCATACTTCTTTCACTGATTTACTGTGTGAATTTCAACAAAGGCTTGAACTGGCAGCTTTGGAAGTTCAACATCCCCTTTGTCTGGAGGTAACACAGTGGTACAAATCTCTCCGCAATAAGCCACAGCTTACATGTTTTTGTAGTCTTTTCTTTCAGGCCTGTTCCTGCATCGAGTCTGTTTAAACCCACATCTTAGGACCTCCTCAGTACATTGTAAACACAAGTTCAGGGCAGGTGCAACATTAAAATCATAGCACATATTACGAAACTGCACTTCAGGGCATTCGAGCAGAACATGCCTGCAAGTTTATGGGGAGCATTGCATCAGTCAGAAATGGAGGAAACTAAGTTACAGTCTGTTTGGGGAAAAAGTCCATAAAGAAGAGCCATATTAAAAACATTAAGGCAAGGCCTCTACAATTGCACACTACTTCAGGCCTGGATTGAAATATGAATCCTCTATGACATAGATAGTTCTCTAATTCATCTCTTATGGCCTACAGCAAAGTTTTCCACTGCAAGAAATATTTGAAACAAAAAAAAAACCACAGGTAATTCTCCACTGAAAGCCTCCTAGGACACATCACTCGCATGGCATCACGGTCAGTAGGAGACCCGAAATGCATCCTTTTCTAGGCAGGCATTTGAAAAAAATAACTGCTATGGGAAAATGGATCTAATACATATCGCAGTAAAGTTACATATAAAAGACCACATGTGGACAGAAGCACTGTAAAACAAACAGCTTAGAAAACAGCTAAGAGCCATGAGCCCACCCAGAGCAGGTCACACTGTGTAGAAAGCCAAAAGAGAAATCTCTATTTTTTCAGGTTTAACTTCATCACCGCTTTGATGTAATGGCAGTACTTCTTTTTTTTTTTTAAGGTACATAAATATGCATGATCTTTCTGGTAAAAAGAAAAAAAAAGTGTTCTCATGATTGCTCAAGCTCAAAAAAAAATTTAATTAGCTAAATGTGTTAAATTACACCAGTGATTAAATCTTGTTATTTACAGGATCATATACTATTTTGATTCTTAGTAATGATGCAATATCTAAATTAAGATCACAGGGATGGAATTAGGCTCTGCCTGTTAAATGCTATCTTGTTCATCTCCAATTCCTCTGAGTTTTCGAGTCTGAAGAAATGAAGTCAGACATTTTCATGCCTTGTGCCTCAGCTCTAGTCCCAAGACTCAGGAACATGGTTTAAATTTGAAGCCTTAAAAATTGTGGCAATACAGAAGACAACATATTCTTTCTCACTGTAACAAACTAATTGCAGAACTCACTAATAAATTACAGTTTTGTAGTTATTTAAGCAATGTGTTTCCAAATACCTCTGAACAAGGAACCAAATGATTCATATAAGAGCATCAACTTGCCTGACGTTCTCCACCTACTCTTTACCAACACCTCACCAGTCACCAAACTTGAACTTTGAGGAATCCTACAGAAGCATTGTACAGACTTTGTACCACAAGCGTGCATACATTCAAAGGCAGCTTTCTTGAGTGCAGGTCCATCCATTCACATTGGGGAAAAAAGTTCACGTAAACTCCAAAAATAAGAAAATTAAGTGAAACCTAGTGTGACTTTACACCAATAAGAACAACAATGAGGACAATTACTATAACGAACAAAATTAGAATAACAAGCATCTTCCGATTCTTCTTTTGATATTGCTCTGCCTGCAGAAACAGAAAAGAAAGAGTCAGTGCCTCAATTTATGCAAAGATGTAAGCATGGACTATTCAGTATACTGAAGACATGTGCCTCGATTTCTCTTTGCTAACTTGGCTTTTTGTACACTAAATATTGCAAGCAATTCCCAAAAAATAACTCCAGCCTGCACCAAAGACTGCAGTGAAGGAAAGCACAGACTGAAGTCATATTTATCCACATGAAATATGAAACACTACAAAAAAGAATGCATCCTCCTGCTCGTTATGCAACCTTACTGTGACTTTTCTGTAGTCCTTGAGAAGGCATGATGCCTGCACAGGACGTGAGCTCTATAGAACAACGATTGATCTGCAGTGGAATTGAGCTATGTGGACAGTGGAAATAAAAATCAAAGCACTGGGGGTGTGGAAGTCCAAATGGAAAAAGTTGGTAAGATATTTTTAACTCATTGTGCTGAAATAGCATTTCTGTATCATATTTGCATGAGAGTAAAATTCACACAGAGCTTCATTTTTCAATAGGCATTTTTATTGCATCTGATTCAGCTGTGCATTTTACTTTCAATTAGAACTGAAAGCTTTCATTTTGTCTTGGTTCACTCCTTCTTTCTTCTAATCCCCTTTTTTCATCCCTCTCCTCTTTTTCCCAGGAAATAAAAATGTGGAGAAAACTCTCCAAAAGCCAAATGAAACTCTGCTAACAGAAACTAAACTGAACAAAACTTCCATTTAGTTCTTTTTAAATCCATAAGCACTGAATTTTTTTAAAGGAAAAAATATTAATTCTTCTCTTTTATAGTCTCTGAATAATCATTATTTTTTTATCATTGAGATAACTAGATATGCAAACAGCCTATATTTTACCAGCTTACCTTATGTAGTTGTTTTAAACCCTCTTCAGTTTTGATACACGACTGTTCAACATTGTAGTCAATTCTATCTAGAACTGTTCCCTAAATGAAACAGAGAAGGATCAAGCTGAACCAAAATAAACTTTGAAAAGATTGTGGTTATGAGCAGCAGAGTAATAATGCTTACAGCAAACAGCTCATTAGAAGATCTAGTTGGAATATCTTGAAATGACCTTGGCTTACTGCCTAACTGGCAGCTCTGTCACTATCTCATCTCACAGCCTTATCTCACAGCCTTTAGTAACTGCTATGACCCAGGTCAGGTACTTTTGGCTGACATATTAAACCTAAACTTTCTGGGAGAAATAATCAACAGAATCTGGAATTCTACATTTTTTTCTAGTTTAATACCCATAAATGGTTATTTTTTCTTCATTAGTTCATCTTCTTGCAGATTACAAGCAGAAGATACCTTAGCCTGAACCAGTGAATTTAGGAAAGTGAAAACATGATATTACAACATGAAAACATTGTATTACAACATGAGGGATCTGTAAACCTTAACGCTACATGCAGTCTCCCATATCTCACTGACACTGTGGTGCTGATGTACCTGTTCTACTATCATTGCTCCCAGGTCCCTAAATATTTCATTGAGATCAGAGATTGACTGTACAATCTGACGGATTTCTCGTTCCCGCTCTTCCACCAGCAATGTGTTTTGCTCCACCAATGCTAGCTGGTCATCAGTAAAACCCTGTTGAAATAAAAGATTTAATTGTGTTTATGTGTTCTAGAGTAAAAAACGTTAGCAGTAATTATAGCAATTATAAGATTCCACATCATAAGGTTCCTTTTGGAATTTCAATAGTAGAAAACTACTCAAGAAAAAAATCTTACTGTACATTATAAACAGAGTTTTAGGGTTATTTCACTAAAATAACTTGGTAACATAAGAAGCTTCTTCAAATTGAATTTGCTTAATATCTTAACTTACTCTGTCATAAAGTGTATCATCCTCCCCATCATCCATCAGTGGAACTGAGGTGTCAAAGAAGTGTTTAGATCTTTCTTCTCTACTCTTCATGCCTGTGAAAGGAAAACCATGTTGGAGCAAAATGGACTTGCACTGAAGTCACTCAGATTTTCTATCACCTTTCAAAAGCTGTAAGTAGGAGAGTATTTTCCCACAGCTTTTGGGGAAAACGTGACACATATGAGAGAGAAAGAATGAGGTCTGAAGCAATAGGTAGAAAAGCATAAGAAAATCTCTGATAAATGAGAGCGTCTAAATTGTAACTGTCACATAAGCTTAGTGCTTAGAGCGTAACAAATGCAACCACGCTTACAAGACAGATTAACTCAGTGATTTTAAGTCATTATGTTCCACGAAGTTAAAGAGTTAAGTAAGCTAAGAGTCTTAAAGTATGATCACTCTGTATTCTGTGTGAACAGAACCTTCTAACTCTCATTCCACCTCTACCATTTATACCACAAGAAACTGCAGTACTACATCTGAAGATCAGTTATTACATATGAAGTTGAAATTACTTTGCCAAAAAACAACTGAATATTAGACTTGAATCAGAATAATCAATTTCCAAGCTGTTTAAAGTTGCAGAACTTTATCACAGATCCCTTCTAAAGTTTCATCTATCACAAACTACTAATCAACAGCAGCTATCATTCTGAAAAACAACAGCTGCCCCACTAGCACAACAGAAGTAGCTGGGCAGACCACAATTTGAGAAGTAATAATATGCTAAGAGTGTAAATGGCTGAAACACACTGATTTCGTTGATAAATCTAACTGATATTTTTGCTTTAGCAATATCAAATAGAGAGGTAGAGGCTGTGAAGCAGAAATTGCTGAATTCTTATCTCCACTCTATTATACCTCTTGTGGTCCTGGGAATATAACTTAACTTCTCTATACTTTCCTAAACAAGAAAATAAGCACACCTTACTTAGTGCTCTCCACAAACAGTGCCCATGCATTACTGTATCTTTTATGCTTACGTTTGAGATAGTCAGACTGTGCATGCCTGAAGTTGGTGGATAGCTCCTGAAGGGACTGTGCTAAGGAAGACACTACATTCCTGAGAACACGTGCTTCTTGTTCTGTACAAGTCCGTGACCTGCTCTGCAAGACCTGGACTGCTCTCTGACATCTGTGAAATAACTGAGAAAACAATTCAGTTAGTTAAAAACATACAGCAACTCACACTTTAAATACCACATTGAATTTGTTGTTGCCCACTGCAATGTTTAAAAGGACATAGAAATACAGAATATAGACGAGAAACATAAACCTAACAGGATAGCACAGTAACACAGGTACTTCTGATGAAAGACATTTGCTTCCTTGTAACTGCTTGGATTGAAAGTCATAGAATGTCTTTGTGTATTTCTGTGAGGTAGCTATAAACATGACTTAATTAAATCTCCCATCCATTCCAAGATAGAAAAGGAAACAGGTAAGTAAAAACAGGGTTGCGGGGGTGGGAGTGTTAAGTCACTCACTCAGAGCTCACTGAGATGGTAAGCACAGAACCAAGCTAAGGGCCCAGGACTTCTGGCTGCTCACTGACTTAGAGTAGAAATGTTTTACTCCAAGGAAACCACTGCCTCACCATGATATCTGTCACAGATACATCAATCTGTAGGTTCAGAATTGAAAGTACTCTGTACCTGTGTGATCTCTTGGGTTGTTATTTCTATTGCACGTTCTTCTTCACTGCTGTCATCTAGTGTTGGTCTGTTCAGATGCTTATCATGAAGACTGGCTAATTCTTTCATCTTCTGTTTCACCCTGGCAATATCATACTGAATCTAAAACAGCAAACACAATAACAGGGAAAGGAAAGTGAGTAATGTTTCAGAGGAAAAGCTTCTGACAAATGCTAGGCAAAAATATAGAAAGTAATCTCATAACAAAAAACAGACCAAAGATCATTAGAAAAAAACCAAAAACCCACAAAAAGATCATCTCTTACTAACTGAAAACTTATCTGAATTCATCATTTTCAAACCTCTGCTTGTTAAGATAAGACAAGACTGCTCTTCTCAAATATGCTTTACTGAGTTGCAATACTATACTTATCATTACATAATATAGTAAGAAAAGTTCAGCCAACTTCTGAAAATGTAAATAAAAATTCAGGTCACACCTTCAAACTCTGTCAAACGTGCCACAGACTGAACTTAGTTAAAGCTAAATGACGTGCTCTCAAACTAGCCATGAAAATAAATCTGTAAGAATGATTACTGTCCTAGTAAAACTGATCACCTTTCTGCGCACAAAAACCAATGAGATCATGTTCTGAGAGGACAATTCAAATGGTTTTTCTGTAAGTAAAGTAGGAGCCTCACACTCCAAATACGGGAGAAGATTCTTAATTGGATGTCTCCCTCACATTCAAGAATTTGCAGCTCATCTGTACCTCACAAGTGGGAGAGCTTCTGCTAGAAGACACTAAAACTTCTTCTTTCCAAGTAGTAAGCTGCTATTCTATTCAATTGGATCCCTCAACAGGTTCAAACAAAGCCTATAGCAAACATTCCATCTTTTGTCCTCTCCCTTCAAAGTCTCCATCTGCGAAGAATTTTGCTTTGCTGAGAGCTTTAGGACCCTTCCTCCAGCCTCAAGTCGAAATGCTCAGTGATATCATTATCTATCCTGGTGATTCAAGTGCAATATCAGCACTGGGCTCTCAATGATGATATCAATTCAGTTTCCAGGAATTTCTGCTCCAAGACAATCTCCTTCGTTTCACTTGCAATACATCCTTCAAAGGAAGTAAATGACATCTTGCCTGTTATTTTCTCTGAACAGGGGTGGCAGAAGTTAGAAAAAGCACAAATCTTCTAATACTACTTCTATCGTAAAACTTATGGCATTGACAACATAACTAACAACAGGAATACATTTCTACACGAAAAAACCACAGTGTTGGGTTTGCCATACAACTTACTTCATCTGCTCCATCAACCCATTTGGGAGGTAAGCGTTTTGTTACACCAATTGCCGCTTCGGGATCTAAACTTATTCCTGACACCAGGGCCATACGATCATCAGCAAGCTGCAGAAGATAAAAGAAATATTCTTAGAAAGCGATAGCAAATCAACATTACTCAAATTAGATGGCAGTTCTTGAGGAAAAGTGCTTGTGTGCCTTCTTCTCCCATAAAAAGGAACCTCAAGCATGTGTTTGCACGTGATGCAGGTATAAATTATTGAAGACAGGCACACTGCTGTATAGCAGCACTGTAGCAGTTGCAGAGGGTATGCTATACTTGGAGACTATTTTGGGGATAAGAAGATTTGAACTGAAGTTCTAAAAGGTTATGAATGAAACTGGGAGACAGTATCAATTTTTTCAGGTTGTCAGTTGAAGCCAGCTTTGTAATTCCAGAGATAAGATAACTTCATCTACTACAGACAGAAAAAAAAGTGGCAACAAATGATACTGCTTAGAACATATCTAATTACTGCACTGCCCATTCTTCCAGATTTCTTATTTTCTTCCATCAGGCCCAGAAATCTTTGTGGCTCTCCACCTCCTTTATAAACCAATCCTTCCTCCTTCCTGAACAATTGTTTCCTGAAAGGCTGTTCTTTATCCCCAACATTGTTTCCTGACCAGAGTTTATATAATTCATGCATAGCATAAAGTATTGTGAATAGCTTCACTGTACCCCACATGGATACAAAAAGTCAAACTAGATGATATGTATATACATGTAAATGTGGTACTGTAATTTCACAAAATGCCTGTCTCCTCTTGGCAGCCCTGTCAGACTGTACACAAGTACATCTCCTCCTATAGAATGAAATGGAATAAGCTAGCATCGTAAAGAAAGGAACATTTTTGCTCAGTGATGTGCGCTTGATGCAGTGTGACAAAATAAGATGTGATAAACAATACCTCATCCAGCTCCTGAAGTGATTTGTGGATCCCATCAGCCCCGTCCAGTTAGAGACAGCGAAAGGTAAAAGGGAAAAAAGACACAGAGGACACATACAGGGTATGGTCAGTTGGGAAAATACTAGTAGCTTGGTGTTGTTGTTTTAAATACATAATTGTTTACAACAAATAAAACAAATGGACTTTTAAAACACTATTCAACAACAAGTACAGTATCATGATATATCTGAGACAGCCTTTTGCCTGGAACACAAACTTTTCAGGTTAAAAACTGGTTTGCAAAAATTTCTGATTGAAAACATTGAAATATATTCAAACATATATTCAATATATTCAAACGAGAGCAATTTTACTGCAGTGTTTAACATCTATGGGTGAGCTGAAGGTTTCACTAATTGGAGAATTACAGTTCTCCAAACAAAGTTTACAAACCATACAAACTTTATAAGACATTTATCGATAAACACCTCAGTTACCACGGGATAATACAGACAGCAAATGGCGAAAAGCAAAAGCAAGTGCAGCATATGCTCCCACGTGCAAACACTTCAATTTCAGGTAGCATCAGTATACACGTGTGTGTGAAACCCCCCGGTTGGCATCTGCAACACATCTGCAGCTCTGCAGCTCATCACTCCTTGTGCTGCTGGGGTGTGTTAGCACGTGTGAACTAAGACAAGGACAGCATACTTGTGGTTTGCCAAAGCAGCGAGCTTCAATTAATGATCTCTGTCACCCTGCACTCAGCTTCTCAAGTACAGCTGTACTGTTAGGGACGCTACTTCAGTTAGCTGAGCTTACGGAGTGGTTGACTGGCAGTGTGAGAACGCAACTCCCAAGGCAGAAAGCTGCTTCTGACACAGTGCCCTCATAACAAAGTATTTCTTCAGGAGAAGCTTGGAGAGCAAACTAAGATCAGCCCAAGCACTATGAGCTACAGACTGCAACACGGCCCTGTTGGTGTGCAGCAATCCTGCTCTGGGGACAGCGCCCAAAAGGAAAAGTAATTAGCTATTAGCTATAGTGATAAGCACCTCAGAAACACGAAAGTGAAGAGCTCACATTAACATCTTCGCCCTGCTCACTGTGTTTACAGGAAGCAGCAACTATGGAACTTGGAAGTGCGCACAGTTGAGCCACTGATCAACCTCACCAGCTGCTCAAGCCAGGACCAATCCCCAGCCACTTGGCTTTGGCAGCATTGGAACGAGCAGCAGAAAATGCTTTGGTTCATGTTAACAAACACGAGAAATAAACATTTCATGCAAATGCTAAGTGTTACTGTGCTCACTGCAGTTCCACTGCTCAGCCGCCTGCCTGCAGTGCAGCTCTCGTTTTCTATTAACATTTATAAAATTCCAATGATCAAAAATGCTATCGATATCGGCAAAATAACTGCTAACAAGAATCAAATCCAGTGTCAAATTAAACACTGCAATACACATCGTTATTGATGCTGCCTGGTCTGTAAACAAATTCAATACACAGCTTGTATAGATGCAGGTGTAATTAAACGGACAATGAATGAAGACCGCTCAGTGCCAACTCATCAGCTGAAATCAATGCAGTGGCACGAAGCTTTTCCCCTAACCAAAAATGCAAAGCAAGTCAGGGAGATGAGACTGCTGGCAGATATTTACTGGACACTGTTCCAAACAAACGATACATTTGAAGAAGCAGCTTAAGACCCCAGAAAGCTCAGCAGCTTCAATGCTATAATCAAAAGCTTTAAGCACCGTTCAAATTTCCCCCAGGAAACTGCTTTGGTAGATGCCTGTTTGGCAAGAATTATTCTGAAAATTCTGGTCTTCCATGTTTAGGTTTCCCAATGCAACGAGCGTGACCAGCTCAAAACATACAAAAAGCCACAGAAGGGGCCACAGAGCGATGGCTTTTTGAAGGCATCTCACCGGCACCTCCCGGCCACCACACACACGGCCTCACAGCTTTCCTTGCATCCAGGGGAAAGGTGTCGGGTGTGAGGGCACACTACGGACACACCGAATAACCCACAGCGCTGCATTTAACAGCGCCCACGCGGAGGCGAATAGAAGAGTTCCTCTCCACGGAGTAAGTTCGGCTTTTGTCACCGGGGAAGCATAATGAAATCAATGGGCAATGCCCTCCCGTGAAGGCCAACGGCGCTTTGGGCGCAGCGCTCGCGGGGGGACCCGCAGGGCTCGGCACGGAGCTC
>JAOWBP010004554.1:9544962-9565957 GCA_028571105.1 Tragopan temminckii
CAAAATGCTTTTGCTTAAGGCATACCAAAACAAATTCCCCCCCCCCCCCATTTTTTTTTTTTTTTTTTAACCATGTGTGCTGTTCCCTATAAGTGGCTTTTTGGGTCTTAGAGATGTCACCTGAAAAAATATTTGTGACTTCAAGTGGCAAAAGAATAGAGCACGCTGTAAAATACCTTCCATTCACAAACACCTGATGACTTACCCCACTGCGCTGCTCTCACTGGCTTCATTCACACCTCTGGGGTCACCTCTGTGTGTGGGGTGCCCTGAACTGGGCTACAAAGCCACATGAAAACAGCAAATCAATATTCTGATTAAGCAGTTTGTTTCCATTTCTTAACCGGCAATCTTACTGACATGTCCTGGTTCCCCTCTGCCCCATTTGTTGTTGGGATCACTGTGACACCTCCAGCGAGCAAGGGTTGTCTTGGGACTCCCTACACAAACAGAGCGGGTTTTCAAGGATAATACACAACATAAATGAGCAGCCTTGTTCTGTCAACAAAAGCCCGTGTGTTTATAAGAACCCTCGAATGTGTTTTTAAAAATACTCGGGTGGATATTTTTAGCAGTGAGAGCCTCTCCAGCCTCCCCTAACACACCAACACTGTTCTCAGCGACGCTCTCCCCTCACCCCCCCTGCACTCAGGGATGCTCCTGCACAGTGCAGCCCCAGCAGCAGAAGCCCTTGTTAGTCGGGCTGCACTGACATCTGTTGGCTCTTATCAACGGAGGTAGGAAAAAAAACAAAGCCACTCGGTTCCGTACACTGAGATAGCAACCACAGGCAGAAGCAAATAGCTGGGTGAGTAACCTTGCGATAACGCTGCCTTGTGTCCAGGAGCAATGAGCAATCCATAGACGGGGCTGGCTAGTGGGCTGGTCATACAGGTTTGGAAACTGCAGGCCTCCCATCCAGCTGGCAACGTGTCCCACACTTCATGAAGCACCTCATTCCCAATGGCCGTCCCTCCAGTTCTGTGCTTCTCCTACAGCTCATCCCCAACCCCAGAGCTCTGCAGCTGTGTTCCCCCAGCTAGCTGATCAGTACATGTGACTAATTAAACCAGAGGACACACACTCTCATTTCTGAATCAGCATGAAAAGATCACACATCCTTTCGGAACAGAACAAGAAAGAACTGAGCAAACATTTCACTTGAACCAGTGCAGTCTTACTCAGATGCACGACTTTGATAATCCAACTTTAGTCGTTCAGTGCAATAAGCAAAGAACAACTGGATCTCCTGCACTTCAGCCAGCGTGTTTGGTTAAAAGTTCCATCCTGCAAATACTGTATTTAAATATCAGAATTCTTATTCACAGAATTCATAGAAAGCTTCATCAAAGTAACAGTGCTACCCTCTTCTGTCAGGCTCGGTGATGGAGAAATCACCAACTTCTTTTTAATGTCTGCAGCCAGAAGTGCAGCAAGCACCGAGTTTCGCTGGGAAGCCCACTGGGAGCACTCCTGGTCCAGGCACTGATTTGGCCTCAGCGCTCTTTGAGTGAAAGAAAGAGACAACAAATAGTACAGAGGTATTGGGGCAAGGAGGGGAGAAGCACTTGGGTTGCTGCAGAAGATGCCCAACAGCTATTCGTACCTTGTATGCACATCCCTTGTACCCAACCCGGGCTGCAGCGAGGAGATGGAGGCTATCGTCAATTTCCCTTTCCAGTGGAAACAATTCCAGGAATCCTTCTCCTTGCTATTCTTCACAAATATTTGTTAAATGCTTGAGTCAACAGCATTTAATTTTGGCCTTACGAAGTATAATCTCTTCTTAAAAAGTCAGATCAGCCCTTTGGGTTTAAAGACAGTTCGTGGCATTTAGGTTTCAAAGTCATTTAAAATAGAATTAGGTTATTTTACAGCATTATAAATCTCTGCCGGTTGGCTCCAGAGTAAGTAGGCTGTTAATCCTACCAGTAAAGATTTCATAATTTCTCTGAGCACTGCAGTTTACTATTTCCCATGGAAGCATTGCGCCAGGCTGACTCTGCCTGCTAGACTTTGTTGCTGTCTTGCCGTTTCAAAGGGAAAATCACAGAGAAACAATGGATCTACTTTCTTAGGGGGAAAAAAAGCAGTGAACATGAAAGCACTCATGGCCACGTGGCACAGTGGGGGTAAGGCGGTGGAAAAGCCCCAGGGCAGCTCTGCCTCTGGGCATTTGGTTCCTGCCAAGACGCGCAGGAGCCAACGTGAGGAGCTGGAGCTGCCAGGACCACAAGGCTGAGTGAAGCCAGGGCTCTGAGCTTCTCCTCACACCTTCTCTGTGTGCTCTCCTTAACGCCTGCATCTCGCCTCTCAGTAGGGCTGCAGACAGCAGGCATCCATTCACCATAGCTGCAGCTGTAGTCGTAATTCTGATTGCTTGTTCACTGCTTCCATTCTGATTGCTTGTTCACTGCTTCCAGGGCCTGGTGCTGCCAGCGGCCAGAGGGAGGGCAGGGAATCCCAACAGCAGTCTCTGCTCTGCATTGCACCTCGCGCTCTGGGAACAGGGTCAGGCTCCCCAGATGCAGCCTTCTGGTAAGTCCATCGCAGTGCTAAGTAGCAGATTTCACTCTTTAACCCTCTGCTTGCAGCAGTATAGCTTATGCTATTAGTTAATGACATCAGTATGGCTCGTGCTATTAGTTAACGACGACTGAAACTGCAGCGAGGGCTGAAGGATGAAGACAACCCCGGGTTGCCTCAGGGGACGATTCTCAGTGCACACAGAGTGGTTTTTCAGCGTTCCCTCCCGTTACATCACTGAGAAGTCGGCAGAGCTGGCAGCCGCAGCGCCCTGTGCGCAGCGCACGGCGAGGCACAGCGAGGCACGGCCCGTCCTCTAGGTGTCCCCAGCGCCACGCTCAGCCCGCAGCGCCGTGCCCGCGGCGGTGGGCAGCCCGGAGCCCTTCCCGGATTGCTCCTGAGGCCTCGGTGTGGCCGTCGGCCTCGTTACAAGTTTTTTAAAACAAAAAAGAACGAAAGCGCTTCGTTTGTTTCTCGCTGCTTAGGCTGACGCTTCCCATCTCGCTTTCCCACCTCCGGTGCCTCAGCCAGACCGCGTGCTGCCCGGTGCCAGAATGCTGCTGCGCTTGTGCTGCGGCTGCGAGAGGAGGATGCTCATCACACACAACCTTCCATGCTCTAGAACAACAATCAACAAATTGGAAAAATACCACGCTCCATCTCAAGATGTATTTTGCTGCTATCTCAGTCACCATTCTATTTTTCAACTTCCCTCTGGCTTTCGTAGAGAAAGAATCCATTAACTCTTTGCTGGGCCGGAGCTGGAGCCCGCTGGGCAGGAGCTGTGTGTTTGCTGGGGCAGCCCTGATGAGCCCCGAGGGAAGGCTCCAGGCAGCAGAGGAGGAGGAAGGCTTCCAGCCTCCTGCACAAAGCCTTCCCGCAGCTGTGAGGCATTCCTGCTTCTCCTCCTTGTTGTCACTATTGGGAAAAAAAATAATAATAATAAAGAAGTGAATGGGATAATGAAGACAGTGAGCTCTTTAGCTCTTTTCGTGTCAAGAAACAGTTTCATTTGGCAAACCAACACTTCAAAGGCTGTACTGCACCACGGTGTGAGCAGTGGGTGCAGAGGCTGCAAGAGGAGAGTCCAAACCCTGTCATTCTCTGGATGTGGAAGCACGTACTGCCAGCAGATCCTCACTCTGAGTTGCAAGCCAGAATCTCAGTGTTCAGCGCCAAGGAGATTATTATTGCCAAGCCTGCATCTGTGTTAGGAGTTGGGCCACTTCTTGCAGCCTTAGTCAGGAAACTCCAAAATCAGATTGTTACAGTGTGCCATTTTCTCCAGTCAGATTTTGTCAGAGAGAAACAATACCCTCAAATTTGCTCCAGGAGTTCGTGTGTTTCTTAGCCAGTTTGTTCCAAATGTCACTGCAGCAATCAGTGGCACAGAACATGCCCACGATGCACAGAGACAACGCCTCGCTGAGAATTTATGCAACTTGAAGTCCAGAGGTTGCACCTTCCTTCCAGTTCCCGATTTTCCACTTCCACGTAGCCATAAAAATCAACCCATCCATCACTGCAGCCTTTGCTTTTAGCCTCCTTGAGACCTTGAATCTGTTTCCAGAGGTGGAAAACTCTTTGGCGTGACACTGGGAGGGCTCAGGGTAACTCCTGTGCTCCTTCTTCCCTTCACCCCAGCAGGGCTGGCGGAGCACTGCCTCTGTCACAAACCTTATGTGCAAAAAACATGGGCTGCCATGTGCTGCAGTGACAGCAGGGCAGAGCAACCCATTCATTTCTGCCACCTTATCAAAAATGTTATATAGGAAAGGGCAAATATTTGTGTTTTGGGTTAAAACATATTCCTATGACTTAGATCATCCTTTTGTTTACTTAACATAACAGGATTTGTTTTCTGTTATATTTAAAGACATGCTTTTGGAGCCACACTGATAAATTTGGCAACAGAATTCACAGCCCCGCCATATATCCTCCATTGGGCCAACTACTACAAAATCGTTAGTGAAAGATGACAAAGAAAGCTTACAGTCTAAGTAGTAAATGCCTTAAGTAAATAATTAGTATGACAGGAAGAGGATGTGCTGTGTGAGGCAACAGCACTCCTATCACTGGATCACCTTCACGGTGTTCTGCCTTGCTAATTAATCCTGCTCTGAGCATTACTGGGAATACCAGCTCAGGTAAAGCACTGCTGGTGTGTTGTGCACTGCCTGCATTCACCTCAAACTCAAAGATCAGACTTCTGACCATGAAGGAAAAAAAAAGAAAAAATAAAATCTTATTTCAGATGTGAAGAACTCTTCTGTTTATCTGTATCTAGAAAGAAACCAAGCAAAGATACTTTGGAGAAAAGGACCTGACTGCTGCATTTAGGAATATGTATTGAGCAGTAAAGTGCCTGGATTAAACTGAAACATAAGAGATCAATAGTTCCCATTTCAGAGAAAATGAGGATGGCTGGACAGAAAACAAATCACAGCATTTGGGTTGATAATTAAAAATGTATACGCAGCAAGGTGATGGGGAGGGTGGACTAACCTTCCTAAAGGAATCAGCCAAAGCTCAGTGAAGAGGAAACAGGGTTTAAATTGCAGCGTGTCCTTAAGAAGTAACTAAATGTGATTAGAGACAAGGATTTTAAAAAATGAAATTTAATAATATGATTTTTAGGAGCTCCATCTGCCTAATACAATCCCAGGATGCAGAAGGATGAGGCATGGTCTGATGGAAGAACCAGGCAGATTTGCAGGGAGAAGGAGCTCCTCAACTCTGACATATATTTATTTGTCAGAAATTTGGAAGCTGTTTTTTCCTCGGAAGAGTTTTTCTGTAGGTAATAACTTCAGAGAAAGAGAGAGAGGGTGGGAGAGAACGAAGCTTGGAAAGGCAGAATTGCCATAAAAATGTCATGGTTTGGCACAGGGACCCTCATTTTACCTCACCTTCACCAGTGGATGGATTTCTTTATTCATGAAGGATTTCTTCTCACAGTTTTACTCATAAAATGAACACGGTTGCAGTGTTCATCTATCACACACAACTTCATTTATCCTGACTGAACGTTAACCGCTCGTGTGTGGGGGAGAAATGCAGCAGGTGAAGCTCTCCTGGAATGGACAATTTTTCCTTGCTCAGTTGTCACACATTTCACAAACTGATCTGGAATTCTAATCACTGTTTTTAATTACCTGATATGAACTTGGTTTCCTGCATTTGTTATCTTCAGAAATTTGTTCTGAAAAGTACACTGCATAATGGACCCTTGGTTATTCTTTACACTTAGAGAATACAGTCATCTAGTAAATGTTGCAAGTACTAGTACAATTTCCCATCTGAAACAATTGGAAAACAAGAATATATGACATAATTGGTGAATGCTTTTTTCTGGCGCAACTAACCAACACTGAAAGCAGCATTATTAGCTTGGCGATGCCTGCTGCACTGAAGTGTTTCTCCTGGCTTTCTTACTGTATAGAAAACTGAAGAACTGACAGCAGTTTACTTGAGCCATTACCTTATGCTTCATAAAACTGTATCTTCAACATAAAGTCACTGAAGAAGTCAACAGATTCTCCCATTTCTCCTGACACTTTGCTCTAACACCTAATTTGCTTTAAATTATAAAGGAACCCAGCGCTGTCAAACTTTTCCTGCAGACAGCAGTCCGAATATTAAGAGTGCAATAGAAATCCATTAGGGTACTGTGTCTTATACCGTTTGGAAATAAACAAAATGTGCCTTGCACTGCTGTCTGTGCATGGGACATTCAGCCACGAGACACCTGCCCGTGCCATCTGATGGGATGTGGCCTCTCACAGCTGTCCAGCATGGGCCGAAGGGCTCTGTGGTCAGACCTGGGCACGGCGGGGCGGGGGGGCATCTGTGCAATAAGGCTTTAGTTCATAGCAAAACTGGTGCAAACAGTGAGCAGAAACGTGTAAACCAGGCACAGGCATTGCGCTGTGTAGATGCACCACTGTGGAAGCCTTACAAGAAACAGAGCTGATTAGAGTTCTTCCCTGCAGATGTCTCACAGAATCATTAAGGTTGGAAAAGACCACTGAGATCATCTAGTCCAACCATCAGCTCACCAACCCACCTGCCTCCTTGCAATGAAGAGAAGACAAAGTACCGGCGTTGCCCTGGAAGATGAGGATGAGGGGTGCTGGATGGAGATGTGCAGACGATGGCCTGCAGGGATGGCACAGGACTGCCCATGTCCTTGTTTGTCAGCCTGGGTGCTGCGTCACTGCCTCTTGGCAGAGCACACAGAAGCAGCACTTGGGCTTCCCATGCTGGAACAATGACACTCGTTTCCAGTTCACAGCCAGGCTTGGGTGAATGAAGCTTTCTGGATGTACAAAGACGGATCAAACACTTTGTGTTATCTGCGATAGAATCTCACAGATGTTTCCTTGCAGACATCTTAAGCAGAAAACCAAATGTTTTACCACCGCATACAAAGCTGGTCCAAAGCCAAACGTTTACAATGTTTTGTGTTTGCCTCTACCTGTCAAAGCTGCTTCCTGTTTTGGATATTAGATCTCAGGATGGAGAGCTTCCAAATACTGGGCAGGCCAAAGTCAGCTGTGCCCAGTAAAAATACAGAGAATAATATCAGAAGTATAAATATTCAGATGAATAATTGCTTCTTTATTATTTCCTGGCTTGCAAGCTTACATGTGTTCATAGAAGGGGGGCAGTTTTAAAAGATATACACTAACGCACTGCTGGCTACAGATGTGAAGATCTCTATTACTCTCACAGACCTTGTATTTTACATGTCAAAGCAATATTAAAAAAAATAAGCATTTAAGACCCATCCCTTCTCATACGTGGGCTCTGGATTAGGCTTGTGAGCTTATTCACTGCTAAGCCTGCTGAAGACAAATAGGATGCTCCTTTGCTGCCCCTGGTAGTCACTCAGCTGGGGACATGAAGGGGCTCACATAATGGAGCTGCTCATGGAGTGAGGTTCAGAGAGAAGCACGCCGGTGGGACACAGCTGTGTGTAAGGAGTGTGCTGGATGGATGGGGAAGAAAGCCACATGTGTGAATGGGAATACCCACAATATACAAGCGAGTGGTATTTTAAGCACAAAACCTATAATTAGCATCTCCTTGGCTTTTCTTTTAGTCTTTGGGAAAAAGTGCTTCCAGGTTTGCAATCCAGGTTTATTAATTGGAGCTGGCTTGATGGGAGATTAAAAATGCTGTAAAATAAAATAGAGAAAATAAAAGTATTTGAGTAGCTGTAAAAAAATGAAAGCCTGATGTTTCAGGCTAAAAACTGAACATTTCTCACTTAAGTAATTTCCAAATCAAATCTGAGTTTTCTTACTATTTAAACACTTGCACCAGAATTTCCAGCGGCCACACATGGCGCACAGGCACACTTCCCTTGGACGCTGGGGGGTAACTATGTCTCTCAATCCCATACATATCCCTGAACCCCATCTCCTTTTAACTTGTTTTAGTGGTTTGGATTGGAGGAAAAGTGGCACGGTTCTCTTATGTACCACATTTGGGTATCAAAATCCCAACTCTCTGCTGCTTGCACTCCTGCATGGGTGCCTGGCAGGGGAGTAAAGGAAGGCAGGGAGCTGCAGTGAGCAGGCAAGAGAAACCTCAAAACAAACCCACCTGTTACCATACTTATATGCACTGGATTAAAAAAAAAATAAATAAAAAATAAATAACTGCTCTGAATAGTTTCCAGAGGCGCGTGCCTGCCCTGGGATCACAGCCTCTGCCACTGTTATCAGCAGCACCACATGCAGGAACTGATGCTTGTGTTCACACTCTGCATTGTGTTTATGGCCTTTCAAAAAAAAAAAATGAACATTTGACAGAGTAATTTGGCAGCAGTTTAGTGCCTTGTTTGATGTAAGCATAAACACACCCTCGTAATTTAGGAGGGATTACAAAGCAGGTGCAATTGAAATCGTTTAACTTGTGTCCTTTCAGTACCTCAAAATCAGCCCTAGGATCCTGGGGTGGGATTATCAGTGCCCGAGCCAGCACAGGCTGTGATGTGGGGCCTGCTGATGAGCTGATGCAGCCTCACACCTGCAGTTCTTCAGAGGTTCCATTATGCCATCCCCCAGACTGATTTATTTAACTGTCTGGGTTAGAAACATGTCAGAGCAGCCCCACGCCCTGTTTCCTAGAAAATAAAATTGATTCATTTGCTGATTTTTTTACTGTGCTTTCGGATATTTCATGGCAATGAAAGGAGGGCCCAGGGGAGTTCCATCAGTGCCGGTGCTGAGCTTTGAGCTGGGCTCTGCTTCGTGCTGTGCTCGTGGCCAAGTCAGGAGGTGCTTTGCTATTCTGTGGTCATTCAGAACCACAGCTTCTGCTCCAGCCCTCACTTTGGTTCTGTTCATTTTCACATTTTTTTCTTCTGTGTTATGTTATCTGTTCCAAGGCCAACGCAATCCCACTGGATGACAGCTATTATTTATACACAGGTTCACTTTTCTTACTACTGCTAAAGGTTTTCTGAGTATTGAGGTGAGCAACTCAGCAAACAAGATGCTTTTAAAGTACAATGAATGCCCCTCTAGACCACTATCTGTCTGGGTTAGTAAGGTTGTAAGACTTAAAAAGCTTTTCTTCATGAACTGTAGACAATTCCTTGACTTAAAGCATGAACTGAATTGAGTAAAAGGAAAAAATATTTATCCACCATAAGTTTTGTTATCTTTCAGGGCAGTGCCTTTTCCTCCAGAGTTTCAATGAAGATCTCCTGTTGGAACCACCCCCTCTACATGAAGACTTGCAGGATCCTCCGTGAATACTCACACTCCAAGAGCTGGTGCCTTGCAGCTAATCAGGGCTCCTTCTTTTTTCTCCCTTTCTAGGTAATAGCAGCTGTCAAATATTTTCACAGTTTGGATTGTTTCCCTGGACCATCGCATCGTATTGTGCCATCAGTGCAGAAGAACCATTCGTTCTGCCAAACACTGCAGAATTGAAGAGGAAGGCTGGCTGTGCCTCGGTCCCATCCAGCTGCTCATCTCCTTCCTCCCAGGCCACTCCTAAAGATAAATGCTGCCATATAAGGAGAGAATATGAGTGGTATTGTTGTTTTGTTTTATAACTCTGATGCCTTTTTGCAGCTGAACCAAGTGCCACTGGATATTGTCTTTGTTTTGTTATAAATCCAAGATTGACTTCTTTTGTTTTTTCTCAGAAACCAAACTTTGGTTTGAAGGTGAATTTATGAACTGGTTTTAGCCCCTAGAGCCCTCTGAGTCTCCCAGCACACCACACAGTTCTTCTATGCAGCCTCATGTGTGATGTCTGTGCTCTGATGCTTTCAATTGGTCAACTTCATTATCATTAACTTTGCTTATCCCAGAAGCCCAGATCCACAGTTAATTTTATTCCATAGGCTGGAGAGAAAAATCATTTGATTCTTGGGAACCATAACATACTCTCAACAGCCTTGCTGAGGCCTGGCTTGTGAAGCCAGGGATGAAGAGAACTTTGGGTGGCCTGGGGCAACCAAGGAGGCAGGGAGTCTATATTCAGCAGCTTGAATGCGACGTGCATTTTATTCCCTTTAGCTGACTCTTCTGCTGCTCTTCAAAGGATGTGATCGGAATTTCCTGTGATCTACAGCCGTTCTTTCTTTCTTTGCTTACCTATTCATCCAGCCTTAATGCCATTGAAATGTGACAGCTCAGATGAGTATCACAGTAACTAATTATTATAGCAGGAAAAGGGAAGGCACCAGAGAAGACCATAAAAGTGAGATGCAGATGTGTCAGTACTTCCCAAGAAAAGCAAACCTTGTGCACTGAGGTTTTCCCAAAGTATTTTCATTTTCTGGGCAAATAGTAGAGGAGTCCTACACAGCACATCTCCTCAGTGTGAAGATAATATGTGGGAAATAGAGATGAATTAGAGAGCTCTGAATGGGTCCTTAAGAGAAGGAGCCATCCTAATTCCATCACCATCAGGGCTCACGCAGGCACCTCCATGATGGGAGAGGTGATCTTTCAGGATCTGGTTGCCGGAGTAAGGAGGTCAGCTTCACCTCCAAACTGCATTGGTTTGGGTCTGTTAGACCATCAGACCAAGCCCAGCCAGCCCAGCTGTGCCCTGGGCCATGATCACACACAGCTGTGGTTGCACGGACCCTTCTTTATCTCATTGCTAAGTATGGCTGTGGCAGCTCCTACAGCGGTGTGAAGACTGCCAGCCCTGTTCCATCCAGAAAGGAGCAGCAGTACAGCCATGCCATGATACAGCTCAGGACATTGCCATTTATGGAAAGCACACCAGAAATTATTTGCAGGAAATGAGAACTCAGTGAATGTGATTGTCTGACCCCTCTGCACCAACCTTGCTGCCTCTCCTTCCTTTGGAGAGGACTACTTCCATTCTAAATAACCCCTCCGTAAGGATCTCAGACACACGGGCTCGTTGCTGGCAGCCTCCCCTGCGCTCAGTTCTCTCTGGTGCTGAAACAGCTGCTTATTCCTCCAGCTCAGGCCTTTGAGATGTAAATAGTGTAATCCGACTTCAAGAGGCAAGGAAATATTAGCAGAATTTAATGTAAATATTGTATAAATCATCCCAAAATAGCACGGCCACGGGATGAGCCAAAGACACTAACAGAAAGTTAAACAGGCTGAGTAAATACAGACTAAATATATTCCCCTCCTGGAATTGCCACTGGAATGGATCCAGACAGGAAATAGGTTAAAATGCAGCCTTGTGGCAGTGATGTTAAAAAGCCATTGGCCCATTTGGTGACATTTATAGTGAATTTTATGTACTCCATACATTTTTTAGTACACGTTGAGTTAAATATTATCAAATCTATAAAAAGATATGGAAAAATGTCTGTTTTCATATGGGCAGACACTGCCCGGAGCTCTCTCTGTGGGTTTTGTGTCAGAGAAGTGTTTGAAAGAAAACATGAGAGAGAAAACAAGTCCCCACACCGCAGTTCGTGAGAACTGTTGTTGCCCCTTCAGTGCCTGAAGCTGCTGCACAGCAGGGCTCCTGGGGGACAGAAGGATTCCCAGGGGACAGAGCAGCTCCTGGGGGGCAGCAGGATTCCTAAGGCACAAACCGCAGTGCTGCTGCTGCTGCCATACAGACTGGGATACATCATTTCCATTGGGTGCCAAACCAAACCATTGCTTTTGAGCTCCTTGTGGTGAGCTTACACAAAAACTAATAGTATTCATTCCTGATCGCTGTTGAATCAAACAAATGAAGTAAGTGGAAATTCTTCAGAACTGCACTGCACTAATCAGATGTGCTGTTATTGTGTGAAGGCCTGTTTTCAGATGTGTAACTGCCAGGAAAGGGAACCCAAACAGAGTAATGAAGTTGCACACAAATGTCTGGAGCACTGTGTTCTCAGAAATGTAAATAACACTACAAAACACCACATGGGATATGTAAGCTGCTTTAATAATAATAATAAATTTATTAAGTGGCAGGAAGCCACTCTGCTTTGTAAACCGATTTTACTCAATCACAATCCCCCTGGCTTTTTTTTTTCCTTATTTAACATGAATACATTCTGTAATTTGAACATGGAAGATTTAAGTAGAGATACGTTCTGAACAGCTCATTGATTTTACTGGTCAGAAAAACATTAAACATGCGGAAACAGCACCTTATTAAAACTAAAGGCCTTTTCTCATGACATCTCCTTTGCTACTAAGCTAAACTGTCATTGAAGACGCCAAGCCTAGAGGTTGTTTTTCCTTGTCCTGTGTTTGGAGATGCAGTGGAGCCTGCAGAAACGTCTGATAAAACCTCATGTAAAATAAGTAATTCAGAAGGCTTTGTAAGCAAAAACTGCGGTTGCTGCTTCAGAATAGGGAGAGCTTCTCATGCATTAATGCACTTAGTAACTTTTGTGAGGTGCTCAGAGGAGGACGTGCCCTCCTGGTACAGCCAGCTGACTCTGAAGTCGGCACCACTGATACTGTTCAGCAACTGTTTGCACCAATAATTTAAAAAAAAAAAAATCAGGCTGTTTTTATCAGAAATAAGTAATAAATCTTATCATGATAGTAAAAAAAAATAAAATAAAATGGCCATTTCTGATGTGTGACATTTTCATTGCTTGAGAATGAATCAGTGCAAAGTGAGGTAACACATGCACCCCGTCACAGAGGGCCGGGCGCATCAAACCAGGCGCCGCCTTTTGGAATCCCTCTCCATATCATCAGGGGGAAAGTCTCCATTGCAGCCTAGGGGGGACACCATGTTTAGCAAAGGGTCTTCAGATGCCCCTCCAAACAGGGACAGCAACAAAGCCACGCCGTAGCCAGTAGCTCGTTCACCCTGGAAAAAAAACCACAAGAACAATTCACATTGCAGACTGCGTTGTCTGGGCTAGTTTTAATTTACAAAGCACTCAGCTGGAGCAGTGACACAGCACGGCCACAGCAAACACTCAGTGTCCCTGCCAAGCCTCCTCAACTTACTCTTCTTGATTCTTATTGCTACTGTAATCTTTCCCTGTTGGATTAAACCAACACATCCATTGACTCACAGCAATAGAGCTCATGCTGAATGGAAGATGGCCTTACGCTGCCATTCCTCAGGGCAGAGAACTTCCTATCCAAAATGAACACCGATTTTGGAGCAGGAGTTGACTAAGTTGGGTTTATGAAAAAAAATGGAGGGAGTGAGGAGTAAATTGCTTTGCTTTTCAAGGAAAAAAGAAGTACATACATTCCATTCAAGAGAGGAGGAATCGCACAAGCAAATAAATGTTTTCCCTACTGAAGCTCAGCAGGAAAATCACCTTAAAACACTATGGGTGAAAACAAAGGCTAGGATTATTCCTTTAAAGGGAAAGCAGGCAAGTTGTCAAAATCCACAGTGATAAAAATGTAGCAGATTAAAATGATCTTTAGAATATTTTAAAATCTAAATAAAGAATATGAACAGATGAAGCTACCAAAACAAAGAAGCTCCCAGCAGAGATGAAGAGCTTTCCAAAAGAATTAGATGGAGAAGAATCTTTTCTTCACATCTGATGCCACAGAATCTACAGCATCTGCACTTCCCTTCCTTTGCAAGCAGGGCAAAACAAACCAAGTGCACACACGTACCGCATGAACAGGGGCAGCAATGTCGATGTGAACCCAGACTCCAGGCCAGTCAAAGCCAATGTGAGAAGCAATGAAGAGCCCAGCACAGGAGCTTGGAGTATTGTCTCGGTCCTGCAGAAGCAATAAGAATACAGTTGGTCTTGCAAGAAAAGAGAACAATACTCCCTTCTTAACTACAGAAAAGACAGTTGTGCAACTTTAATTCAATGACCAATGAGTGGCTTTAAAACCCAGTCTTGCTAGTCAAGTATACCATAAATGCTGAGTTAATCCTTGGTAGGAATCTGGCCCTGCTCTTTTATTCCCTGGTCCAAACTCCTTTCTGCAGCATTCTTGGAACGTTTTACACATTGCAACTCTCAAACGCTGCAAAAGCAGCTGCAGAAAACTGTCCTCAATTTCCTGACTTCTGCATTCCCAGTAAGTGTCTCTGATGGTTACATACCATCTGAGAAATACTTGAATTTACTTCTTAAAAGGTCTCCATCCAGGAATTCAGAATCCATCTTAGAGTTACGTTTAAAAGGCAAGCAGCCCACAGATAACTTTGCAGCAGGCTACCCTGTTTATAATGATGCTAAATACCACAGCAGTGGCATTTAGCCTCCAAAATCCCCAATTAAGTGGTCTTTGAGTTCCTTGTATCTTCTATTTCTAGAAAATTACAGCCCACTGGAAGAACTTTCATATAGCTACAGGTCAACACAGTGAGAATACGTACAGGAACACATTCTTATGTAATTAATGAAATGCAAAGGAAAAAAATCTTACTGCCACAGAGTTCTTCATATCAGCTACAGCAGAGGTAAATTCACTGAAGTGGAGCTCAGGGCAGTACACAAGAGGATGGACCAAGTCTCCACAGTTCCTGCCAGCTTTAACACAAGCCTTTTCCCACTCTTCATTATTGGTAAGGACAGCAGCATGATACTTTCCTGTAGCAATTCCCTAGTGAGATACACGACAAAATCAGGAACAATTCATCTCAGTGCTACAGTACTGCACAGAACCATTCTGTACTACTTCCTTTTATCCGCTTTCCTCCTAACAGAACCAAGATAAAACATCTCAGAAGTACTTGACAAAAGAAGGTAACATTAAAGATGTAGACAAAAACACGGTAGCTACTGATGAATCTTTTAAAATTTCTCAAAATCCATTCTGCATACGTAAAGTAATCCACATTTACCTGGACTATTCAAATCACTGTCCCACGTATTTACTCACAGTGACTGAGCAAGCAAACTTTATCATTTGTCAGTTATTTGTCCTATTTATTCTCTATCAGCAATTGATTATAAACATCTAACACAAACACACACACACACACACACACAAAATATCCTGGCAATCTGTATCAACCACACAAATATTCAGAATGTAGCATTCTCATTCATCAGAACGGTTAAATGGTTACATTTCCTTTCAGGTCTACAAAACCCAGAGGACATCATCACATCAGCATTTTAGCAGGACAGTGACAGGAAGCTTTCTGAAGATTAATGTTTGCTCCAATGTATGCAACATTCACGCTTCCAAAATTTGCCACCATTTATCCTCCTTATATGAAGACAAATTCATTTCCTAGAAAATTAAACTACAAAAGTTACTATTTATGGACAAGAAAATTGCTGATCACTAATCACTGAAATAGTTCTGCTAACTGTAAAGCTACTGAATTGCTAGCATTGAGTATTGGATCACTTGCATCAGCTGCTAATGTAATTAAAATAGTACCATTTTTTCTTTACGTGTGTAGAATCATGGAATGGGTTGGAAGGAACCTTACAGATAATCTATTTCCAAACCCTTGCCATGGGCAAGGTTGCCATGCACAAAATCAGGCCACCCAGGGCCCCATCCAACCTGGTCCTATCCCTCAGCTCTGTGCTGATAAGACCTCACCTGGAGCACCACGTCCAGATGTGGAGCCATCAGCAGGAGAGAGACATGAACCTGCTGCAGTGCATCCAGAGGAGGGCCACAAAAATGACCCATGGGCTGGAACACCTCCCCTGTGAGGGCAGGCTGAGAAAGCTGGAGCAGTTAAGCTCTAGGAAGACCCAAGAGTGGCCTTTCAGTATCTAACAGGGCTGTAAGAAGGAAGGGAACAGGTTCTTTGGCAGGGTGTGTCGTGATAAGACAAGGGGAAATGGTTTCAAGCTAAAAGAGAAGGTTAGACTGGATATAAGGAAAAAGGTGGGGTTTTTTTGTTGGTTTTTTTTTTTTTTGCAATTAAGGTGGTAAAACACAGGAACAGGTTGCCCAGAGAGGCAGTGGATGCCCCACCCCTGGAGACATTTGAGGTGAGGCTGAGGCTGGACGGCGCTCAGTGCTCTGATCTAGCTATAGATGACCCAGTTCGTTGTAGGAGAGTTGGACTGGATGGCCTTTAAAGGTCCCTTCCAACTCAAATGATTCTATACGTCCCCTGTTCAGTAGCTGGTCTGAATCAGTACCTGAGCTCCAGTAAGAGTGGCCATATCAAGAATGATATCAGCTCCAAGATCTTTGCATGCATAAGCAACTCCATCAGCCAGTATCAGCCGACCTTCTGCATCAGTATTATTGATTTCCACAGTTCTAGGAAGAAGGGAAGGCATTTAATACAACACTGCTTCAGCCTGCAAGACTCATCTATCCTGATTAATACACTGAGTTTGAAAGCAGATTCAATGTATTTTTCTAACTTAACTCTGCAAGACTGTACTGCTGCTTATTCCACAATTGCAAGGAAACTTTAAGCAAACTTCAGGTCACGATAAGTACTTTTATGTGCACTTACACACCAGAACTCTCTAAGCACACAGAAAACTCACTGCTATAGCTGTCTGAAATCCCATTATCAATATTTAGGGAAGCTGATGATGTTCACAATCTGTATAGTTCTATGATAAATAGAATCAAAGATAGTTTCCTCTCAATGTTTCTGGGAAAAAGATAGGTACAATCTTACTTTCCAGAGTAAAGAACATGAATGTCATCAGGTCTTGTTGCACGTGGTCCAACTGCATTCTCGGCCAAACAAAACACAGCATGAAGATTGTCTTTAAAGCCCTGTAATAACAATAGGAGAGGAATTGGTTTTAATTAACACCAAATTCATTTATTCAGACTGAAATCGATGTGAGATTATGATTTCTTGGCAGAAATGCCACTAATTACATGAGAAACCTGATAAATGAATGGTGATTTTGTTTGTACAATTACTACACTGTGTGGGGAGATTCTATAAACAGAAACATATAAGCAGCAATTAATGAATAAAAGCATCGTTCCTTCTCAACTGGAATAGCCTTAAAAACATCACATTCCTAGGGAAAACAGACTTAGCTTTACTGTGAATGAAAGTTCTGTAGCTGAAGAAATCTAGACTTGTTGAATCAGATCGTGTTCTGAAGTCCAAAGGGCAAATGCATCAATTAAAATCTTTCCAAAATAATGGGCAGCCTCTAGAAGCTATAAAGGAACTTTGCAGCTGCTACTCCAGCCAATGGGAAAACAGAAGAGATACTCTTCCATCTGTGATGCTTTCCTCTTTCAAAACAGTCTATGCAACAAAAAACTCTATTAAGAATCTCTTGGACAAGGAAAATTTGATGTAATTCACCAAGTGGAAGATGTGGTTAATTTACTGTCAAAAAGAGGAAAGCTGCTCCCACTATGAGCTTTCACTGAAATTCATCCCTTCTGTAACTGCAGGACTCCCTTCCAACATGCAGAAGATGAGAAGAATGACAAAAATTTAAGTGAGTATTTTTCTCTTCTCTTTTGTGTTGGAAAGCTCACAGTGGATCAAACGCATGTTTGAAGGAAAAAAAAAAAATACATCAATTGCTTCAGTTTGCTATCCGCTGACTTTTGAAATCCCATTGTAAAACTGTCCAACAGCATGCAGGCAGCTGATGTTTTCTGAAAGTGGATAATAACCACTGCCTCCCTTCCCACTGAGCTTTCTATTCAACAGAAGTTTAAGCATTGAAAAAAAAAGTCTTGACACAGTAACAAGGACAAATTACTTTTGCTGCCTATCTGAATGCATTTTCTGCACGGATGTCAATTCAGCAAGTCTTGCACAGAGTTGTAACATTAAGCAGTGACATCATTCTTTTGTTTTTATACACGATGGCACAGATTTCTCACGAGGTCTGACCATTTCTTCAGGCTCAGTTAGTCCAAATGTATTACTACCAGTTAGTTCATAGTTACACTAATTGCATATGAAGTAACTGATAACTTACATTCACACCTACTATGACTGTGTAGTAATTTGTCAGGGCAGATAATTGCACGCACACATACTTCTAACACAAGGATTGATTGAATCACTGAAAGAACACACCACACGTATCCCAGGCTCTCCCAAAGCACTGCGAAGTTCTAGCTTTTATCCCTCACAAATGCATGATCCAACTTTCCGCAGGACTTTGTTATGGGAAGGTAGTGGGTTCCCTATAATGCTGCTCAGAAATGTGGTTTCAATTTTAAGTCTCTGCAGATAACTGTGAAGTTTACAACTCCTTCCACATCAAACATGCTGCTAACACCAAGGCACAGAGTTAAACTGTTGAGAAATGGGAATTTGGCAATGAACATCTCCTGGACAAAGCTTCCATCAGATCTACGCGTTTATCTGCAGCAGTACAAGGTCTTTGAACTTTGGATACTATTTGGAGGCAGGAACTGCTCCGTCAGCGAGACTCAGTGACTGAACTTGTGGGGAGGGCAGAACTGAATTGGCAGCAGCCACTGTTTCCCCAGTTCACACTGTTAAAGCACAATTCTTAAGAATAATAATTCTTAAGACTTCTCCATATTTCAACATTTGGCTTCTTCTCAGCTCTGTGACTACTTTCTGACAGCAGGAACAAGCCAACAAGCAGCTCCTGATGAGACCTGAATTGTCATTTCCCCAGCAGGTTAATATTAGAACTGGAGAATGATTTGGAACATAGATAGACTTCATACTACAGAGCTCTATGTCCCCTTCATTGCTAAAGGGACAACAGCTGCCTCAAATCCCAAAGCTTAAACTAGATCAGCACTGAATTCAAGGAACTACAATCAACTCAGTCCTCAAAACAGACCTGAAACTCAAAAAAGACTCTTAGAATAAGGTTAGCCCTCAAGCAATTTCTCACCATTCCCAAGATCCTAGCAAAGACTTGGAATACTTCTGTGAAACAGCAGAAAGAGCAGAGTGGCCCAAGAACTCTAATGGCAAAGGCAGGTCAAAACCTGAGGATCAGACTGGCCTTCAAATCTGCAAGTACATCCAGAAGTCAGCCTGGCACTGGTAGGCTACATGAGATCAATTAACACATTTTACTTACTTGCTTTACAGTGGCTTTGAAGGCACCCAGAATAGCAGCTGCTCCACCACAGTCTCGCTTCATTCCTGGCATAGTAGTCTATTTAAACAGAAACAGAGACTTTTAAAGCAAAAAAAATTTTTAAAAAGTTTTGCCATACTGCCTGATAAAGCCAGTATTGCTGCTGCCTCTCTATTTCTGGTCCTGACAGTGCTTAGCCATTACTAACACACAGCACACATACATATCTGCTTTTTGGTAGATCTTGCCTTAAAACAGTGAAAACAATACAATTCTGCTGCTCATTTGTTTAAAAAGAAAAAACAGAAAAGTTGATTATAAGATAGGCACTGAGGTCAATTCAGATGGGCTTTGGATCTGTCTCCAAAATCAGAAAGGAAACATCTTTGTTCCTAAATTTCTACTAGCAGTGAGCAATACTTAAAGGCAAACAAAATGTTCCTTAAATTCTATATGGCACTTTGTGTCTGCATGGATGATGGTAGATCAAGCATTTACGCAAACAAATATGCTTTGGTTTCCATCAACATTAATCAAATTATTTCTATTAGGAAATTGCACAGTAAGCAAAAACAAGAGAAGCACTGAAGTACCTTTCCCTTAATGCTGAGTCCTCCAGTGTCATACACAATACCTTTCCCCACCCATGCAATGGTCTGTGTAGCACCATCTGGAGTGTGACTGAGAACTGCTAGGGCTGGAGGATGCAGAGCAGCCTTGCCAACTCCATAGATACCTGGAAAACAAGAGAATTAAGTCACCTGTGGGCAAGAAAGTCTTGCCCAAGTCTTGGAAAGTAATCTATTTTCTGCAAAGCATATTGGAATATTACGAGCAATAAAACTCTTTCAAAAATGCATAAATTAAACTTTAAAGTGGAGATGACATAGTATTACAATTAACCACTATGAAGAAAAAAAAGAAGATGGATTTTAAGCAAGACATACCTCCAAAGCCTCTCTCTTTCAGCTCCTCATCTCGAATAATGGTGGGAGTAATCCCAAGATCCTTGCCAACTTTTTTTATTTCCTTCATCATTAAAAGAAAAAGGACATCAGTAAGTGATCAGAAGGACACAGCAGAGGTGAACTCACGTATGGGTTTTATGTGATTTTTGCAAGTGTACACATACAAACATTCACTATTTTGGGAATGGCATGGTTTCCTATCACCTAACTTCACTGAGACATCCCTGATTATTCACTACTGCAAGAAATGCAAATCTGACCCTTCAGCTCTGCCAGGTCAGAGGTAAATGGCAGTTGTTCACTCTGTTGGGCTACTATGAAATAAGGCAGGAGTATTTTCACTCTCAACAACTTTTCAGATCTTTACAATAAATTCATTCATAAATGCGTCAGCTTCTGTTCAATTTCTTTCTGAAGAAACTTATCAGCACAGGGTTTAAGAAATCACTAGCAAAGGAGCCAGTAATGTGATCAAATCAAGAATTTGCCTCTTCTCACTGCTGTTTCCTTACACCAAGCTTTACCCTGCACCTCCTTCCCACTTTGTTAAGTCCTACCAAGTATTAATGACTAAAGAAATAGCTTAAACATTCCTGGACATGTTCTTTCATATGTCCCCTACCACTGACTAAAAGGTTTTGCTAAGAGATGAAAGCACTCATTCTTGATTACTGTAATCAGGACTTCCAGTAAGTAACTCTTATTCATCATGTGTATTACTCACCTCAAGGAAGTTATCTGTATTCATCTCATTGCATGGGGTGTCCACAATTCGAGCAGCCAGCCTGATTCCTTCTGCAGCACTTGCCAGACACTATGAAAAGAAGTGAGAACGCGTGAGAGTTGGCCTTGGTAAGGCTTGCTTTCCACATAACTTTCTATCTAGTCCTACACAGATTACACTGGATATCAGGTTCCTCTGGAGTCTATGTCTGACTGCAACTGATTACAGGTAGCCGTCCAATACTAATTAACGTCAACCAAACTAATTGCTACTTTTCCTAAGTGTTATGCAGAAGATATTTTCTCCTCTGTGCAAATTTCCAGGCATTTCTTCCCACAGTGAACTGATACTGCAAAATTTGTAACCCTCTCCACTACC
>JAOWBP010004554.1:9576148-9591072 GCA_028571105.1 Tragopan temminckii
TCTTTGTTTGTTAGGGCTGGTTGGTTTGGGTTTAGTGTTGTTTTGTTTTGTTTTAATTAATATATCTTTTCCAAGGATTTAAAGTATTGGGAAAAATAAATAAGTGAGCAGTGAGTGAATTCGTATTAGGAAGGTGCTGAAAAAGCACCTCTGAGGATTACAGCCTTTTGCAGAAATAGTTGTGATGTTTTGCACGCAGCCCACACCACTCCAGGCATTGTTCTGCTGTCCTGGAAGCTCCCGACGCCGGGCTGGCAGCCCTGACAGACCTCCTTCTTCCAAACGTAGCGGTTATCTCCGGGACAGATGGACTTCTTCAGTTAAAGGACAGTTTGTAGCAGTGCACGCTGTATGTTGGTTACTTCTCTGCTCTGAAGTCTCTCAGTGTTTCTAGCTTTGGGAAAGCAGAGCTGCGGGCCTCTGCTGAATGTCCCATCTAGTGATCTCAGTGCATTTAATCCCCAATAAACTCAGTCTTTTCATTAGCGTTATATGAGGATTAATTAAGGCTCCGGTTCAGACTTGGATCCATTTTTTCCCATCTGTCTGAGGCCCGGCAGCGGCGCCGTGCAATGGATCCGGGCGGCAGCTTACGCCTTCCTTAGAAGGAGGCATCTCCTCGAGCTATCAGCCCGCAAAATCCTTTGGACTCTTGGAAGAACAAAACTTGGTGATAAAAAGGGAGACAGTTTCAAAGTCTCCAAATTACCCTTTGGCCTGCTGAACAAGGAACCCTTGAGTAATCCCAAGCCTGTTTAAAGGAGAAGCAAGCAAATTAAAGCCAAACAATAATCTAAAAAGGCAAAACAAAGCAAATAGATTGGAGTTGGAGTAAGAATCCAATGTGGGGTGTTTTTTTTTGTTGTTGTTATTTCTCCTGCAGTGACCAGAATAGAAATCACTTTAAAAAGTACTAAAAGGTAAAGAAGGTTGGAAATTAAGCCGTTATCAATTAAAGCCCGGGAGGGCAAAGCAGGGTCACCAGGCAGAACGACAAGTTTGTCTGTCGTATGGGAAAGAGCGAGCCTATCTGAGTGCAATAAAACGAGCATTGTCAGGAAGAAATTAATGCACCACTAATGTATTCAATAAAGAACAAACACAAAACATTTAAGTACAGATACTCCAACACAAACAGAATGAAAACGAGATACTTCCCTCTCTGGCAAAGGAGAAGAATGTTTCCATACAGAAATTCTAAACTTGAGAGGGGTTTTTGTTTTGTTTTTAAATAAAAACAAGCCCAAAGTCTACTAATAGAATTAACCGAGACCTTCCTTTAAACCAGAGAAAAAAAAATCGTGCCTCCCTCCTTTCACTTCGAAGCTTTTTCTCAGAAACATTAAAAGGGACTTTAAGGAACTCATGGGATTATGGAAATAAAATACTGAGTAACAGCTTTTCAACTACTTGCTTTTCTCGTTTTCTTGCAGTTTTTTTTCACGATACTCCTTCTCACTGCTCATGCATTCTGCACTGTACTTTACAAAAAAACCAAACAGCTCTTATGTAACAAAAGGACAAGCACATCCGAGCTCTGTGCATAACACATATGGAATGCTGATTCAAAAATAAAAATAAAAATAAAAATGGAACATCTCGTTTCTCAGATTTAGTTTCAATATTTATCAACATTCATGCCAGACCTACTTCTTTAGTAAAGAATTATTCTGTTCTAATTCCTGCTATGCTCAGGTCACAAAGCCCACAGAGGCAGCAGTAGTAGAGGCTGATATCTGCTAAATCCCAGGTTCCAGATAGCTCTGTGAGGCAGCAAGCAGCCCCAGGCTTCCCTCCAGCCCGAGCTGAGCAGGGCAGGAGGCTCCTGGATCCCAGGGCGGTGCCAGCAGCCCGCAGTGCCCAGCATGGCTCCGGCAGCACCGTGTGCATGGAACCAACAACGTGCACTTCATGTTGTGGAGATAGCAGGAAGGGGAATAAGAGGATTGTTAAAATAGTTTTTGTTAAGTTGTCACACAGGTTTTAATGTGTTGTAAACATTCCTCTCCTTTTTTTTTTTTTTTTTTTTCTTTTTCTTTTAATAGAATGATGTTCAGGTTTTCACACTCAGAATGACTTTACATTTTAGTCCTAGCAAACCACAGCACTCTCAATACGAGGAGCCATTAACAGAGATGGTCTGCAAGAAGCAACAGAACTGTGATTTCATTCCTCCTTCCCTGCACTGCGAAAGGCCTGACAGCATCCTCTTTCAAAAAGGGTATTTTCAAAAAGGGTATTTTCCCCCATCTTTTTCTTTACATAGAAAACTTCTAAGCCTAGGTTCTAAAATTACACATAGATTACAAGTATACAATTATAGAATAGGGGTCTCTTGTACCCTATTTTTCCTGGAAGAATCTGGCTGTCTGGCAAACTAACAGCATCAGTACTTCATAAGTGCCTTGATGTTAAATTAGGGTGCCCCACATCCCCTAGGGCGGTTGCAGAATTTAGACCCTTTTCCAATGCTCCCGCTAAGTCTTTCCGGTGGTTTTATCTAGATTTTAGCAAGGCATATAAAACAAGCAACTGTCTGTCAGCCTTTAGGTGTGTGAGGGAAGACTCTTCTTGTTGCTGCAGCTCAGACACCGGCCAGGGCTGCAGTAACCAGGCAGCAGTTTGGGCTCTGGACCCAGCCCCAGGAGCCCCAGTCCCAACACATTGCCTCTGCTACATTAAAACAAGCAGCGGTGCAGGGCTCTGCTCGTGTACAGACCCAGCGCAGGGCATATCCTCAGCATCCCTTCAGCTCAAATGCAACATCTGAATTAACCCTGCTCAAAGGCCTGCTCAAATGCTCACAGTAGCCAACAAAAACGTCCAAGGGAAGGAGGTGAGCTCGGGGATTAAACAGAGGGACAAGATCTAGAAGGGCTGACCTGGCGTGGGCCGTTTGATCCAGCACAGCCATCGCTCCGTGCATGATCCTGCAGAGCCACTTCCCCCTCCTGTGCCTCTTTTTCCAACTCTCTTTTATCTGCCTCTGTCACATAGGTTGTAAGCTGTTTGCTTCCGACATGTCTGCACAGAATCGAGAACCAAGGGGCCCTGGTCTCACTTTTGACCTTTAAGCCCTTCAGTTATACGTTTCATCATACAGAGATTATTCAAAAAGGAAGCAATTTTAATAGACTGCCTTCTTTTTATTAACACCTATTTTAATCCAGACATTCTCAGGAACATTAAATGAACAAGCGGCCTCTCTTAAGACACTGCTTTTCCTAATGAAAACGCTGAGAAAGCTGCTGGTATTCTTTGAGCCCTTCTCCCACAGGCCCTGCAGCAAGATCAGGGGAAGCCAGAACCAGCATGCTTGCTGCAAAGTATCAGACAAAGATACTTTTTATTTTGAAACTTAAGGAAAAAAAAAAAAAAGCCTGCACACTTCTCAATCTTTCTTTGTACGCCATAAAGGACCAAACAGGGCAGAAACCCAGCGGTGTGCTCCCTTGCAGATCACCTCCAGGTTTGCTTTATGCTCTTTGGTGTTAAAATAACCAATTTGTTTTTCCAACGCCCCATGCACGCTCTCCTGTCTGAGCACCCGATCTGCTCCTCAAGCAATCAGCTCTTTACAGTTTAGTCTCTGCTGAGCAAACAGCACACAGCTGAGCTGCTGGCAGCCAGCAGCCCACAGCAGCCCCACCGAACGGCCATGGGCTCTGTGAGCACAGCCTACATTTCGCACGGACACCTGTGGCCTCACGGCTCTCTGATGGACGCTCACCCTGCCCTCAAATCAGCCAAGGAGCCAGCCCAGCGTTCATGCCACGGGGCAGGGGACCTAGGGCTCTGCTGCACCACTGTCCCACATCGAGGCCCTCGGGGGCTGCACCGTCCCATGCCCACAGAGAGCCCCAACCCATGGGATGGCACCCAGGCTGCGCACCGAGCACAGCAAGGCCTGCCCCCCGGCCCAGGCTGCAGGCAGGGCCCTCCCGCATGGCTGAACTTCACACCCTATATATAAAACACACAGCCAGACATTTATCCTGAAACATTCTTTCTGTGAACAGGCGTTACTGAGGGATACACTAACTCCATACATGAGAGCGTTAAGGAAGATTTTGTCCACGGAAACACTTCCAGAGGAAGCGCTGGGCAGCCACATTATTTGTTTTGTTTAAAATGATTTCAGTCTTGATAACGTCTCTTTATCAAAATTACACATGTGCTGAGCACACACAGCGCTGCGCGTCGTGAGGCACACAGGAAGGGGTGGATTTAATTTATTTCTTCATTATGAATATTGCGGTGCTGTAAGGAGAATCCTGGCTGATAGTGTGAAGTAAAGCCAAAGCATACGAGGATATTTTGGGGCCTGAAGTTCGTGTGCTGCCTTTTCAAAATTCAGTCTTAAATTCTGTATTCCTAATCCTCTCTTCTGTCTGCACCATTTCATGAATGGACATGTGTATTATCATGGAGCTGAGCAGTAGCCCAGAACAGTTCCCATTAATATTCATTTGAAAGAAAAATGGAGTCCCAGCTTCCTGTTTTCGCTTTCCTTGAGCAAGGAACTGCGTAGGGAGTTCATAAGTCACAGCTCTGATGGGCAAAAGGGATAACAGCAACTGTGACACACTGAAAACACACCCCATCAAAATGAGGACTCCGTTTTATGTTGTGAACAGCATTTTGGCAATAGGATCAGTTTGTGTTTGTTTTATAGCATACTCTTTACGGTGGACTAAAGCATCAGTTCTGCTGGGGAGATTCAGTATTCAGTCAAACAACGACGGCCACAAAGCGGAAACAGAACTACCATGCTCTACCAATACAGACCACTTCCCCGCTTTCAGCCTAGCAATAAAAATAATTTCTTCTTCATCCTAAAAGCTGCCTTGAAGAAAAAAAAAAAAAAAAATCAAACAAAAAAGGAAAAAAAAAAAAAACAAAAAAACAAGAATGGGATTCAGACTCCATGAAGTGACTGCACCAACCCACACTGAACATGCCAAAAGCTGGGAAGGCATAGCCATGCTGGCTTAATCTGGAATTCACAAGTTACAGAATCAAAGTGTGCAGTAAAGATATGAAAGAATGCTATCATTTCTGAAAACTGTACTGTTAAACAGATTTCAGCGTACAAAGTGACAAAGGCTACAAATTCCCTTGTCTGAGCCTTGCTTGCCTGAGATGAACAAAAGAACTCCCTTAGTTTCAGCTCTCTGGTAAAGGAATCATTATATTATGAAATGAAGAATGCACAGTGTTGAAGCACTACTCCCACTGTCTAAGAGAATGGACTGCAGGTCCAGGATCTCACTGCCCAAAAGTGTCTTTCTCTATAGAAACACCGATTTGAAACCTGCAGTGACTCAGTGAGAGGTGGTAGAAGTGCACACATTCACTGGCTGGATCCCAACATACCAAACTGGTCTGCACACAGACAGGAAGATGGGGCAAGACGTGACAGTAATAATCTAACATGACTTGAGACCTCCTGCCCTAGTAACAATTATGTAATTGTTATGGTCTCTTAATACCTGAGTAAGAAATCTTTTTATTGCATCAAGTTCTCATGCCTGGACAGATATGCATCACAAATGAATCATCACCGACTAGCTTTGAAGACCCGAGCCGAAGCGCACCCCATCATGTAAGCCACATATCTGGGCACATCAACACTTATGGCCCAATTTTCTGGAGACAGCTCTTTAGGTACATTGCCCCAGGGTATACTGGCTGTGAGAAACTCTGGTTTTCCAGTAGCATCCTTAAAGGATTACAAAATAAAGTAATATTGGTTTAACAAAGGAACCTCTTAATCATAAATAACTAAATTTAAAAACAAAAAGCAAAAAAACCCAACCTCCTCTCAAAGAAGAACAAAAAAAGCCAACAAAATCATAAGGATTTTTTTTCACAAGGAAAAAAAACCAACACAGAAAAAAAACCAAAAAACCAAACAGGCTTGAATTCACCTCTTGTCCTGACATCACCTATCCTAGCAGCCATGAGTCCGCCTCTGCCCTCGCTAGAACATTTTGCTTCACTGTGAGAGAGCATCTCTCCCCTTCATAATTTGAACCCCTCTTCCGCCCCTTTGGTTTCAATGGTTCTTTGTTTTGTTCCTTTCCCAAACCGCTCATCAACGTCTTTGCAAAATGGTCGCTGTCTTACAAAACTCCGCTCCTTGGTTGATTCCCAGCTTTTTTATCTGTCCTCCTGGAGGTGCTCCTCTTCTTGTCAAGGACACGGGGCATCTCACACGTGGGCCTACATGTTAATTCAGCACAGAGGCTACAGCACAGGATGGATTCAGTGAAGGTTAAGGTGTTCTCAAAAACTGTGTTCGCTAAACCACACTTTGACTCACATATGCCCCCAAACAATCACACATTAGCAATTATAATGATCTTTAATTAAAAAAAAAGAAATATGCTGCTGTTCTTACAGATAAGAATCTATAGAAATACTTGTATAGGTGCCATGAAAGTCTGTTGTTCAAACTACATTTCAGTGAGGGAATATTTAACTACCTTACCTACATTGCTTGAATACTACTCTACAATGAACCTCTTTGAAGGTTTCTTATTAAAAAAGCTTTAAAAATTAAGCAGTTTGAATTATTTTTCTATGAACCACATAATCTTCTTAAGTAGTAAAAAGTTAACTTTAGCTCAAGTCATTCCACTTGGAAAAATATGATAAAAAAGCAGTAGATTCATGTGCCTTGTCCTGTATTTTCTCTAAACGTAACGTCTAACTCCTGATTGTTGTAATTTTTCATGGTAAAGCTTTCTGAGTGTTTATAGCCAGCAAAATCTGGCTTTTATACTGGAAAGTTTGTTATATAAATGTAATTTTCATTTATATCCTCACTTATAACAAAGTCATTAATGCAGCTGATTCCTCAGAAATCTGATACTTTAGCAACCAGTCCTAGCTCTGGTACTGCATAACATAAACACGTCTAACACACAGCACAGGAATATCTTACCTCAGAGGGGCTATGTTTTCTTAAAACCAGAGGTAGCAGCTACATTTACACACCATTCTTGTTCTAAGTATCAACTGTCAGAGAGCTAGGTTTTATTTCCAGAGAGCCACAATCACCTAACTACATTTTTTAGTCGCATGCAAGTGATTTTGTATAGCATAGTTATCAAATGTTTGGTACAGACAGACAGAGAAATGATGTTGGGTTGCGGCTTGGATGCTAAGGTCATATAAGACTGGAATTTGGGTTTAGATTCCATAGCACTGAAATTGCTCTTCAGAGATTCCATCTCTGTTGAAACCAGACCCAGAAAAATCTCCTCTTCTGGTTTTTAATCCTACTCAAACCCAAATATTGGAAACAGCTTAAGATCTATGAACTAACAGATCTGGCCCCTTGCCACGTGCTGTATTAAGATGCCATATTTAGCTTCTCCTCCCTAATAGTCAGGCTTTTAACCTGCTACCTCCAACCCTTTCATCCACATCCAGCATGCTACTAACCAACATGGCTTTGCCCCTTTTCATTCTTCCATTTCTGTTAGCTGTTTTGCATACAATTAACGCGGCTAGCCCATGGCACAGGGGAAAGTGACTGTTAACTTGTGCTCCCTCTACTGTCTGATTTGCTTTGCAGCAATAGCATAAAGAAATTACAATTTCTTGTTGGCAGCGAGGTTCATTTTTTACTCTAGTGTTAAAAGTGGCTCTGTTACATTTATGAAGATGAATACTTTGAAAATTAAGTTTCTAGACATCCAGAACTCCATGTACTACAGACAAGCTACCTTCACCTCCAGCAACTCTCCAGTCTGCAATGAGGGAGTCACAAAGCTAGGATAAAATACTTTGGAACTGTCAAGCAGCCACAACACCCATCAAAATCAATGTAAGTCACAAGTTCATCCTCCTTCTAAAAGATCAGGCCCTTTAAATTGTGGTTATTAGACAGGACAAGTCCTAGTCAAGAGAACAGGAGGCTGCGTTCCAACTTCTGACCCACAGATTAGTGCTGTGCTTAGACCTGCAGCTTTTGCTTGACGCGGCTCCTCACTCCTCAGCTGGCATGGAAAAAGCATCTTTGTGTTTTACATTGGCAGTGCATCTGTAAGGTGGGAAGAGGAGGAGGAACAGCAGAAGATTTGGTGACTCTTCAGTGTCGATTTCTTTTCATGAACAACAGGGATGTTTTGCACTCCTTTTTGCAATGCAGATCAGCTTTAAGTTGCAATTAGAAGCACTGTGCATATTCTTGAAAGTTTTTTTTGCCTCTTGCATGTAAAACAAAGAGACAGAGGACTTATGTGAGATTCCTTGAAGAGGGAGGGACTAAAGCATGCAAATGGATGGGACAGCTGAACACAATCCAGCCTGGATTTCTGGCCATTCCTATGGAAAGAGGGCAGGCAGTTTTCTAAAGATTGCTTGCAGCTTGCCCGTGATGTGGCTCTTGATACTTTCACTGAACCCTCTGTCTCTGGGAAGCAGCCTGCTGCAGAACTCTTGTGCAGTAAGGTTAGTTTCCATCTGATGCCAAAGGTAACCACTTTGTGGCTATGTCCCTTCACTTCTGCTGAGAAGGACATTTACAGGGTCAGGAGTAAGGAGAGGGGCTGTGGGCACCCAATGACCTAAACAATGCTCTTGAACTCTTAAGGGAATGGAGTTCTTTGTCCCTCTGCTTGTTGGATTGCTCAGTACCCACAGGCTGGGTGCTAAATCTATCCTTCCCATGGATGAATCAGCATATTTACCATTGTTTAATGCTGTGGTGGTCTACAGATTTGACCAATGCACACTTATGACTCATCAGAAAAGACAATGACTAGCACGGCATTTTAAAAAAGGAAATATTTCATGCCTTTTAATATCACTTCTAAGAGAGAAGCATGTGAGAAGAATGAAGTAGAAGACCCCTTTTTGCTGTCTTTAAAAGTGACAATTTTGGTTGGCCACTTTCAGAACATTTCAGAAATGTTTAGCGCACTATGAATGAACTCAAAGGTTCACACTGGATTCTGTCTGAACTGTGTATGGAAATAAATTCTAATAAAAAATAAGCCTTTAAGTCTTTGTTTATATTGGCAAGTAAACTGGCTGAGTATAAAAGCCAATGGCACGGCAAGTACCTTACCTATGTTACAACTGTTACACTAAATAGGTATTTTAGAATTTACTTTGTACAGAAGAATCCTTAAATAGACTTTCTCACAGGGCTTAAAAAATATATGTTTCCTGTTTTCTTACTGCACTTAATTATAAAGAATTAAATTTACTTTTCCTAAAACCAAGATCTTAAAATTGAACCTCAAGAATATGGAGAAGATCACAGAAATCCACCTTGAAGATTTTAATACATTGAAATTGTTTAATGAATACTCACAAACCTCTATTAAAAAATCAAACAGTGAACACATTAGCCTATTAGTATTATGGGTATCTTTAGCCCTTAGACATAAAAGGCACAGATGCATATACCTCAGGATGGAAAACTTCTGCGAGTAGAACTCAGGTAATAAGTAAATCCCTGTTCACCGATTCATTGTGCCTGTTACATTCTTCTCCTTGTTCACATACTGAACGTTATTAACATTCATTTTCTTCTACCTCCTTGAACGCTGTGAGCAGCGGGGCAAATTCAAGTAGAAGCACACAGACTGACTTTCGATCACCAACACTCAGCTCTGACCAGCAGCTTTCATACTAGCGGTGGTTACACCCACAGGCGTGCACCAGATCTGGTACGGTGAGAAGCTTGAGACAGCAATGAATGCTTTTAAAGAAACCGTTAGCTATGACCTTACTTTGGTTTCCAGAGTTTCTAAGTGAACAAAGAACCTTCCCAACACTGCTCACAGTTCCCCTCTGCTTTCAGCACTGTTTGTCAGTTATCCCCAGGTGCCAGTTACGTACCTCCTTAACCCTTCACGTGGGCTTTCCAACAACTGTGTACATTTCTTATTGTTTCTGAAGAAGAACTTCTTCCTCCTTCCCCCAGCTGCAGCTTTCATTTGCTGGTTCTACAGTGAGGAAAAGCGAGGACTGTCAGCCCTCCTGCTTACTTTACGAGCTCAGCCTCTTGTGTTACAAAGCTGCTTAGAACGGACAAGCCAATGGCATTCTACTGCAGAACATTTATGAAATTGAAGAATTTTCATCAGACATCACTTGTGGATTCCATTTCAGCTTGATACATTTGAAAGTGCTTGGAGTTTCAAGAACTAAATTCATCCTGTTAAACAAATCCTTTTTCTGCACATCTCTTCAGTTACGAGCAACAGGACTTCATAAAAATATTGGGAAGGAATCAGATTAACTTGAAATTCAAAGGGAAAAGAAATTCAACAGCAGCTAAAGGTGAGATATAAAGATTTAGAGATATTTTGCTATCCGAAGACCCAGATGGATCTACGCGGTGGATTTCTTTGATTTACTCACCACAGCACTCGCAAAAGAATCCCATTAGAAATGTCACTGTACTTTTATGCAACTAAACGCCTCTCAAATACACACTGCACGCTATACAACTCAGAATGCACACTTTATCTTTCACAAGACAGGACAGGTGATTTAGGATCATAATAGCAATGGGAGCAGTGGTTGCTGCAGGAATCCATTTGTGCTCCCACAGCGCAGTGGCAATCAGTAGGACGAGGCTGCCTGCGTCCCCGCAGTGCTTCCCAGTGCTGTACGTGGGGCTTCTCTGCACAGATCTGAAGAAGGAAGGTTTATGACTTCTCCTTTCACTGTTTGCACATTTTAAATGTGCACCCACTAACAGATACTTGGGAAGATACTTCATTGGGAAGTTTACATGCTATAAGAGCACAGTATTCATGCACGGAAATACTAATGCTCTCCATTTAATAAACCTAAACAGGAAAAAAAAGCACCTGCCAGCAGGCACAGAAATTTTGTTGTCATTTCAAAGTACTATTTCTTAACAGGATTGCAATTGGTGGTTGTTTATTCAGTTTTTTTACTTCCTTTTTCTAGAACTAACACTTTAATTAAAATCCCTCTGCACAATAAGCTATGCCTTCTCTCCCTAAAACGATCACTACAAATCTTCTAACAAATGTAGTTCAGAATACAACATCTGAGGCACGCAGATTTTGCATTTGCTAGAGTATGATTCTAATAAACGTGCATGGATTTACCCATAACAGCAAACTGAGTCCATCCAGAGGGGATCCAGCATTCCCTGAGCACCCAGGGAGCAGACAGCAATGTTCACACCCGGGCTAAACAGCTGTATGTAATTCCACCAAAATCTGCTTTATCTGCAAGTATCTACAAGTAGCTATCATCTCTTTCAGAAAGCTGTGATTTTTTTTTCTTTCTGTAGGTCTTATTTTCAGACTAAAGGATCCCCCATTTGTTACACAACCCGTGAGCATTCGCTGCAATCAAATCAGCCCTCCCAGCACCCAGCTAGAATCCCCCAAACTGCTCTGAACTTTCTCTTCCTTTTTGCCGGCTGCCTATCTTTTGCAAAGCTGCCATCATCTGCTTTCTTGCAAATTCATGCTTTTCAGGCTTCTTGTTTCTGCAGCCTTCTCAGATTACAATTTCTTTTGTGTTAATTAAGCTGAAAAATTGAAAGAATGTCGCTGACTCTACAAAGAGCACAAAACAGGCTTGCTTGAAAAGCTAAAAATAGATTGCTCTGTTCAGAAGACAGACTACTCAGTCTTCAAACTATTTGTACAATGTGAATTAATTGCAGATGGCCAATTCATTTATTTAGACCTCTGTGACAGAAATGAAAGTGCTACTGTGACCGACTGCAAGCACAGAGCTCCCTTCAGGTGGTTGGGTCTAATAAAAAAAAATACACTACCTCCTTTTTGATTTTCTAGAAGTCAATTCGTGCAAACGTTTTGTGATTCGATTTCCTCTCCCCACTCTCATGGTCTCCCCCCACAGCTCGTATTTAAGCCACGGCACTGATGTGCACAAACTGAATGTTATGACGGTCAGCACACGTTTACTTACAGCACTCACACTGCATGCTGCAGAACAGCTACATCCCTGTGATTCAGAATATATTTTACAGTGATATACACGTTGCAGTAAAGTCCACCTAGACTATTTGAAATTGATGCAGTTTTTCTTTTTTATCCTGTTTGTTTTAAATAGTACTTTAATTATCCTTTATTTCCTCCTTTCTCCTTAAAAGTAAAAGAAAATTTAATTTTAAAAGAAATTATTGGTTTAGTGGGAGAAAATTCAGGAAAATCTAAATGGAAGCTGATGTTTTATCCTGGCTTTCATTGTTAGATAAATGGGAGGTTTCCAAAAATACCACACATTAGGGTGTATAAACTGTAGCTGCGAAATGAAAATATCATTGAACGAGATAAACTGTTTGGGAAACAGAATGATCTGTACAAGGACTTTACAGCAGATCCTGAACGCTGTGAGGCCTCTTTTGTGCTAGAAAACTAGAAACATTGTCATTTAGGAGTCTAAATAATGCCAAGAAAAAGAAACTAAATATTAAAGTCTCTTTCCTCCAACTCCACTGTCTCCCCTTTGCAATTTTACAACTTTGCAGTCTCTACATCCTTGTTTGCAATCCCACTGGCTTGAAAAAATGTGCAGAAGTTGATCCACGCAGGGTCTGACCTAACAGGGTTGTAGGAAAACATCCCAAGAAGCTTCAGGTGGTACAATATGATACTGAGCATGCTGACACTATCACAGATACTACATTTTTCTATTGCTGTCTTTTAAATAACGTTGCTCTCTGCATTTCAAAGTATTGATACTGCACCCAAAGTCTTTAAATAAAGACTGGTCTTTTTAAAGGCATCTAAGCTTAAGCCAGAAATACAGCTTGATGCAGAAATGAATTAAATTTTCTGCCTAGACAAGTGATAGTAATCTACTAGAATTAAAGTACCAGTCTTCTCCACTGTTTATGCTCCTTCTGAAATGCTTCATGCAAAGTTTCTAGCTTATCAGTTATGACAGGTTTAGAAGGGACCAGACCATCCTATGCCATATTTTAAGTTATATTTCTTTGCAGCAACTTCATTTGAGCTCTCATCAAGGTCAAGTGAAACAACCCGTTTTCAAGCAATATAAAACTAGCTGTGTGATTAGGCTGAAGCCTAGATGCATGCACCTTCCTTCTGCTTTCATGAACTACAAAAAGTTTAAACAAAGCTACAAGTTTCCTAGCAAGAAACAAACCCCTTCCCAAGGCAAGAAGCTTCACAGGATGCCCATAAAGACAAAATCCGTCCTGCTCATTTTGTGCATTTCCTGGAAATGCAGGTGACACCTGAGGTGGAACAGAGGACAATAAAGCTGGATAGCAAAGGTCACTGCCTTCAGCTCCATCCCCAACCAGGCTGAGCCATCCAGGTGCAGATTTACTGAGGGCTGGGGAGTGGGCTGGTTAGGCTGCTTTACAGTGAAGTTACACGTGCCTCCAGCCCTCACAGGATTTACAGCACAGCTCACTCCCCCTGATGGAGGTCCACAATGTCCTCAAACTGTCGTTTTTGCGTTCAGACCCAATGTAACATGAAAGCCTGGCTCTCAATGAGGGCATGCCAACAGGCAGCACGTGCCTGACATCCCAGGTCTGTGCCGTGCTGAGCTTTACTGCCAGTGAACTTGCCGAGACAGAAACGAATCTTGGTTGAAAAACAAAGTTCTTTGATCGCATGTGTAGAAGAGGAATTGGTTTTTCATGGCATGCAGTAAGGAAAGTGGTACTGTGGAAGCAGCATCGGACTGCAGCAGCCTCCACTGCTGAGCTCTGCCCTAATGGCAAGATACTCCTCCATACAGTAACACAGCATCACCAACTACTTGCTCTTTTAAAATGGTCAGAAAACATTGAACTACCCACTCACAAGCACTGGGCCCATTTACTTTCACTAAATTAAAGGAATTAAAGAGCAAAAGATTGAAAAATAAATACAAATAAACTGACTGCTGTTTTTGGATATGGCACTACCCCAGCAGCCAGTGCTCAAGCAGTCACTGCAACCTCAAGAACAAAGCGTGGGATCAGTGCTGCTGCAGTGAGCGACCACTTTCTGCCTTCATACTTCTCTTGTCTCACCCCACAGAGATTATCTGTCGGGTGACAAGGTGACAGAGCAGGGCTGTGGCCTGGCAGGTGCCACCTGCACCTCAAGGAACGGCTGCCTGCTTGCTCAGCCCCCAGCATTGCTGCCATGCCCCCAGCAGCCACCAGCACTTGTGATAAATCCCAAACACCGCATAGGAAAGCTGTAGTCTAAAAAGTGGGCAGAAAACAACAGCAGTCTGTGCGACCACTTGGAAACGAAGAGCAACTAAGCTCTTTTTTTTTTTTTTTTCTTTTTTTATGCTCTCCCACTGTGGATTTTTTTGTTTTATTTATAAACCGTGGTGGGGCAGACTGTAGGGATCGTGTCCTTACACAGGCACATGCTACCTTCTCCCAAAAGAGAAACATCTTTGTTTACTTAAACTATTTTTGTTAGACCTAGTTTTTTTGCTGGTTCTGAAGAATTTTGCCTTGCTTGCTAAGTAAACACCAACATCTCTGGCAGAAGCAGCGCCTCTGAGAGCACACAGTATCTGGGTAGACCTCACAAAGATGATATGTATATATATGCTCAGTGCTCGCTGAGGTGAATCACGTCAGCCCAGGTCTTTCTAATAAATAAAATGCTTTCAAACATTTTCTACTGAAGATTTTTAAAACAACACTAGTAATACAGAAATCCACACAGAACATTTACCTTTTCTAAGCGTGTGAAAATGCAGACTTGCTGAACCCTGGGCTTCTCAGAGAGCACAGACACCTGCAGCACAGCTCCTCCTCTGCTGTCCTCCTGCAACCACAAGCCTCCCTGTCCTCCCAGTGCTACTTTTCTTTCAGAAGGAAAATGGATTCTTTGTTTTTGTTTTTGTTTTTTTTTAATTTTTCTTTTCAACTGCCTTTGGAGAGAATCTTTGCCTTTGAT
>JAOWBP010004554.1:9591284-9603570 GCA_028571105.1 Tragopan temminckii
GAATGGCCAGGGTTGGAAGGGACCTCAAGGATCGTGAATCTCCAACCCCCCTGCCACATGCAGGGCCACCAACCTCCACATTTCATACTCGACCACGAGATGTGGGTGAAGAAATGGGGAAAATCCTTTTTCTTGGGGGTGGGGATGGGAATGGCTCCTCTAAGGGATTAACGAATACACCAAGTACCTAATGCCGATGTTTAGAACCCACCCGTTTATCAAATTTTGTTACTGGTCTTCTGAGCAAATTGCTGAACGGCTTTGAGATTTCTTACCTAAAGTGTTTGATGTGGTACAGGTGATGAAATCACCAAATTTCATTTGGTTTCCTGCCTGGAACAAGAGAGATATCCCAAACTGAAGGGCTGATCTCCAACAGAAACGTTTGCCTTATAGCCACTATTTTAAAAAATATCCATCCTGGAATTCTCTGTACACTCATTCTCTCTGCTCCTTGCCCCTATAAATTAATTCTAAAATAACTTGCATTTTGCATTAGCCCTTTGCAAATAAGGCAATTCATTTAACATGAGATAAGGCATTAACTTTCCCACTGAGGAGGAAAGTAGAGCAGCGTCAAGTCAGGCCAATGAGTTTTGGCTGAAGAGCTCTACAAGCATGACCTTGAGACTCACTGGTAGCAGGGTTATTCCAGGCACTGAACAGTACAAAACTTTTCTGTAGGAGAGAAGTATCCAGAGACAGAACACGGCAGCTAAGTTGAAGACATAACATCATTCGAATACCCTTCAAATTTCAGCTTAAAAGTTAGAGCTCTATTTATATCCTGTGGACTGCTTGAGAGCAGTTTTACAATGCTCTGAGCACTGTTCAAGATAAGCCAACAGTGGAAGTGTTTTCTTGTTTCAAAAGCACGTTCCACAGTTCACTTACAAACTGGTCACTGGACACGTTACACTACACCTACTGAAGCACCTCCCAGTTCCCTAAGTGCACGTTCTGTCATTCCTTACTTGGGGACATCCTGCATCCAAAGGGAGCGCTCTTTGGGCCGTGGTGTTGGACAGAAACGTTGCAGGCTCCCCAGTTTTAAACCACAGATAGGTTACAACAGCCACTGCCTGCAGCAGCACCGGGCCTTCAGATGGACCTTGGTAGCCCAGCACAGCTGGCAAAGCTGTGGGAAACAAGACTCAAGCTTAGCATCCAGACCTTCATTTTAGATGTTGTGCCTTCAAGTAGAAAGTGAGCAGAAATTAAAGCTACTGAGATACATACAAATCATCACACACGCTTCTGGAAAGATATGCAGTCTCCTATGGTTCTAGGTCAATACAAAACATCTTTCATTAATACCTCCAAGTTTGACGTGGACACGTATTTGGTTTTAACACAGCACTCCTCTCCATTTGCCTTTTGATAGAAGCTCTTCTGATACTGCCATGAGAATAGCAAAAAAATATCAGACGTAAAGCGGAACGGAGCCCCTCTCCAAGCAGCCTTCCATTCCCACGCCTGATGAGGGGATCCAGAGCCCTCACACAGTTCTTTTCTCTGCATGATCTCTGCTGGCACTCCAGCATTTTCATGGTAAGAATGATAAAATCCCAAATTCATATCAAATACAGGAAAACGACAAACAGAAATACTATTCTTCACTGCTAATAACGTGTATAAAATTCACAACTTAAAAACGTTACCTAGTTTGCACAGCAGAACGACAGCATGGAGGGAACTCCCAACATTACTACCTCTGGACTGAGCCTGTTCTTCATCCAAACTGGAGTCGTGATTATGAACAAAAGCATTACCCTCTCATTTAATATCACAACTGGGTGAATTAAAGTGAAGAGAAACATTCACATTTTAATTCTTCCCATTTGTTTACTGGGACCTCAACCACAGGCAGCACGTTATGTTACATAAAAAAATCCTGAGGCTGGCATCCATTCTATCCCTCCGAGTTTTACCGTTCCCTCTGGGCTGAGGACCATGCCTGAAGCCTTTATTTTTTCTTCTCATTAAAAGTTTTTTGAGGCAGAATTCCTAAGAGGAAAAAAAAAAAAAAGGAAAAAGCTGTTGTTTCTATTTCAACATTTTCTGTAAAATACAAGTTAGGTATTTGGTCGGTTACCCTTGTTGCACAGGTATCCATAAGCACTTGTTTGTGGTGCTAACCTAGAGAAGAGCTTCCTATTTCTGCTCAGAACCATGCCAGGTTCACAGAACTCAGAATTTATTTTTAAAAAACCTTACCATCTTTATGTATTTAATGCAGTGAGAAATGATCATAGTGCCTCACCAAACTGCTCTCCCCAGCAGAAACATGCATTAAGCTGCACCCACTTTGCTCAGCTCAGTGCAGTAGAAGTAGTCAGGGTAAAAAACAGCGTTAACCTCCGATAACATGAAAAATCAGAACTGCAAACAATTAAAGGGCAGTACTAAGGGCTGGAATTTCAGCTGTCGCTGCAATACAGAAATACCTGAAGCACATCTACCAGTCACCAAAACACCTTCGCTCACAGAACTGAGCTCACTGGTTATGACCGGGATTAGAACATTCTCCCTCTTGGAATCTGTCCCGTCAGTCAGCAGATTTCTCAGTGAAAGGCTTTCATCAGCGGAGCTTCAGAACCCCCTTTGCAGCTTATTTTATTTCCAAAGATACTTCAAAGTTCATCAGAAAGACTTTTTCCCAGTGGACAAATTTTCAAAAACATCAAGCTGCAGAAGAAGGGTTCACTTCTGTTCTTGGACTCCAAACAGATGTTGCTCGTAAGTACTTTTATTGTTACACAAACTATCCTGTTTTTTTAGGTACGAGGATCTGCTCAGGTTTCTACTGACAGCAGTCTGTGGCCCTGCTGCTGCTGCTTGTGGTTAGTGGGAATTTTATCACCGAGTTCCACAGAAGAGGTGTCGTAAGTGCTGGCACTGTTCGAAACACACACAGCCCGTGAGATTGGCTTAGGGGAAAGAAGAGAATTTGCTCTCTTCCAGGACACGTTACATCACTGTATAGCTTGCAACATCGTCATTATTCATCGTGGACATTTGTGCAGCACCAATCCCAAGCCGTGCTGGTATCACTAAGGCACTGGACTGGTACTCTGACAGCACGGGTTCTATCTCCTCATCTGCGGTCAATTTCCTCTGCAATCATATTTGTAACTTTTGTCTTTCCTGGTACATCATTTTTGACATCTGAAAATAGAATACAATACAAAACATCCCAATCATTTACAGGAGCACTGTGCCACAACTAATTACAAGGTGCTCAGACTTTAAAGCGATGGTCGTTAATATTTCTGTGCATAGATTTACTGGGAAAAGCAAATTATGCTGCAGGTATCAATTATGCGCAACACACCGAAAGAGAACTAGCTTCAGTTCCCCCAAAGCTAATGACATTCTCTAGGATAAATCCTTTCCTCAATGCTGTGATTCAAAATACTTCCCAAACGAAGATACGCCCTTAGGGCTCCTATCTGGCAACTGACCCAGTGCGCCGTGTGCTTCTGCACCAAAGCCTGCTTCCAACAACTTACAGAGCTCCAGTCTGAGCCTCTAACAGAGCAGTTTCTCGATGCTTGCTTTATAAGTCTACAGTCAATTTCTCTCTCCACATTATTAAAAACCTTCAGGAGATATCACTAATCTGATGCATCACATTGGCTGCTGAGTGTGTACTGATGTACGAATTGCTAAAAGTTCTTGCATTGAAATAAGTTACTGCAAATGCACAGTAGCTGATTTTGAAACCACAACATCTCTACAATTTATTATTATTTTTTACAAAATACCCAAAGTGATCAGACCATATTATTGGTTACTGGCTTGCCAAAGGTTATGTTTTTAAATCAAAACCATTTCTGAGTTACAGAAGTGCCAAAAACAATCTTGAACCAGTATTTTTTTTTTTTTAAACCAACCCCCATCCAACGGAACAGTTGTATAACTTAAAACAGAAACAAGAGTTTGTGTTGGAAACTGTTTAAAAATCAACCCACCAAATCATGCTAGAGCAGTAGCTTTGTATGGCAAAGATTTAGCTTAGGGCAATTTAGTGCCAAGATATAGACCCTTTATAATGGAAATACTGACACAACCTCAACTATAGTGATGCAAATGTGCCCTAAAACACTGTATTTGCTTTTATTAATAAAAGTGGTAGTGTTTACATTTGCAGGTATCTTACACTTCAGCATCACAACGAATACTGAGTAGAATGAGTAAAATTTTGGCTGTAAGGTCAGAAGTTTCCAAACAGATGAATGAGACAGAAGTGAAAGTCCTCAATCATAAAAACAAGAAGTTCAAATAAATAAATAAAACAAAACTAGGAAATATGGGTAAGCATTAGGTTGGAATGGTTCAATTAACTGCAAATTATGGCCACTAAATTAGAGAGACAGAAGAAAACACAGTAACTTATTAAATACCAAGCATTAAACATTTATGGTTTCGTATTAAAAAAAAAAAAAAAAAAAAAAAAAGAAGAAGCTGTTAAAAATAAGACTTGCATTTACCAGGCCACCAAACTGCATGGACTATAAAGAGACTAACAAAGGCAATACTGAGACATTAAGACACACACACACTCCATACTTGTGCAACTCAACTCTATTCAAAACAATTGCCTTTCTCCTCACTTAAAAAAAATGCATCCCCTAACCAATTCTGTTCATATAAAGCTTTACAGGAAGGTTTCCTAAACTGTTACTGTTTTATATAGCTCACTGTTATCATGTACCCTTCTCGTTATCAGAAGAAGTTGGTTTATTTGCTGGTTGGTTTAAATGGAGGGGCTTTGCTTCTCTCAGGTGAGAGATTACATTCCTTACACCACAACAGGTTCTCCCCTTTTATAAATTTGCTGTTTACACCAACTCCTCCCAGGCTTAAGAAGATTCAGGGTTGGCACTAAATTAAACATTTTGGCTCCTGTAACTAAAATTAAGGCTCACAACGGATTTCCTTTTCACTCTGTGCGTCCCATTTTTACCTCCCTTAACCAACAGGCACTGGATACATTCTGAAGTGACTGAGGGCCATTTTGAGTCACGTTCTCCTACGTTTCTGTCAAGTTCAGGTGACAACTTTCTAAATGCATGAACAGGAAAGAGAATTTTTCAAAAACAAAGATCAACTGCAGCTAATATTTTTAGATGATTTAGTGTCTTCTGAAAAATCAAGAGCAATTTTGAATTACTTGGAGTGACTGGGATACGAACTCCATCAAATCCCAGCTCTTCACATACACGAAAATGGACTAGGCGATTAATTTTCATTTCCAAGTTCAGCCACAAAAGCAATGCAAACTCGCAATCCTGAACAGCTGCAGTCTGAGTACTGAAGGCATCTGATACCTGAAGCAAATCTAGCTGCACAGACATCACTGACCACACCCTCATTTTAATTTCAACTGGACCTTTTCCCAAAAAAGAATCACAGGATCTCAGATAAAGGGAAACTAGTGTGAAAGGCAAAGAGGCAAGTGTTCGTTTTCCTTTTGTTTTCCTTTTAAAGTCACTGCATTAAGATCCAGATCAGTTTAGGGGTGTAAATGAAAGGGAATAGGGGTGTTTGAGTAATATAAGCTAACACTGTTCTAGATGTGTTATTACAGTTGTAATTTCTGACTCTGTACAAATTGTACACGTAGGTTTAGACACATGAAAAAGTAACACACTCACAGAGACATAAAACACCTAGGTATAAAATATAAAGCAGTGTAGTAGTTACTAAAATTACATGCTCTCTTATTGCTACAGTGATTTTTGCTCTTTTTCTTTTTACTGTACCACATGTTGTTCTAAGCATATAATTTGCATAAATTATTCAAGTTTAAGAAAAATCCACACATCTTCACTTTAAGCTACTTATATAGTTAATATAAAACAAAAAGGTTCTAAAGTATCTCTTTATTAAAAGAGAAATAAAAATGTCATTTGAAACTGGAATTCAGTGGCCAAATCCAAGGGCAGTGCACACCTTGTCATTCTGGTAGTATTATGCCCACGCAGTGTAAGTGGAGGTTGGTGGGGTATTTGGCCCAGTCTAGAGATGGTCACCAGACCTGCATGATGCCCTACGTGTTTGTTATTGTTCTGTTCTTGTCTTTAGCAAAAAGGACTATGAATGACCAAAGACTAACATTTATAATTTGTAGCAAAATTTGGTTTATGTAGAAACAAGCCATGTTTTGCATTTGGATAGAGATTTAAATGAATTAAAGCTAAAATTAAAAAGCATGATGCTGCAACATCTGGTCACTTGTTGAAGACCTCACTTTTAAAGTGGTTAAGTTTGCACAATTTATACTTTTTTCTTTTTTTTTCCTTTTTATCTTTTTTTTCTTTTTTTTTCTTTTTTTTACTAAACAGCATTTTTCCTTCTTTTATAAACCAGAAAAACTAAACTACAGATAAATTTTCCCTACCTTGAGCTAATGCTGCAGATAGGGTTGACAAAGCTGTACAGCGCAATCAAACATACTTACATCTTAGCTCATTGTACAGGTACAGCCATAATCAAGGCACAAAGATCTTCTACAAGTTATTTTTTTTTCAATAAAGTTGTACAAAATAATACATTTTACAGTCTGTACAAGAATAATAATCCAGCAGTAAAATAAAAAATGAGGGGAGGGAAGAAGAAAAAGAAGGGAAAGACTGTGAGGACTACAGTCCAGATAATGATTTTTATAGCAGACGGGATCATCAGTGGACAAACTGAAAACAGTGTGTGGTTAACTCTCTGCGATCACAGGCCATATGCAGTTCAATTCATAAATGTCCATGGTTGTCTTAAGACCACCAAGACTGGTTTTAAAAATACCCTTCTGAAAGGTAGCAGTTGGTTTTTGCACTGTCTAGGTCTGTTGTAGAATTGTCAGTATTTCCGTTCAAAGCCACATTACAGTCAGAGAACCAAACTCAAGTGTCTGTCTTCAAACTTGGTCTGTGACTTGGCACCTTCTTTAGTCTGATGCAGTGAATGGTACAAAGTGGAGATCACGGGTTATATGATTACGCCCACAACAGTGCTAAATTACCTAAAGTATTCTCTCCCCAATTTTTGTTTTATGCTTTAAATTTCAACCCCCAATTCTTTCAGGTGCTCCACATTCAGGGCTTTCAATTAATTAGTTTATTTCTCTCTTTTTTTTTCTTTTCTCTCTTTTTTTTTTGTTTGTTTGTTTGTTTGTTTTTTGTTAATAACAGTGTTAGGGAGTCCTCATGGAAATGGCCTTTAAGTGTTAGGGGCCATCTCAAACTGTCCGAGGGGTAAAGAAGCAAGCTTAGAAGTGCTGCTATTGTCCAGCAAGGAGAAAAAGTTGAGGGGTGCAAATCAACGGGAGATTCAAACAGTTCTCTTCCGTCCCTTGTGGGCAAGGGTGTTTTTTTTCTTTTCTAATAAGGAATAAGGAGTCCAAAACACAGAAAAAAGTGCTGTCCATCACAACAACTCGTATTGGCGAAGGTGCATGCGTTGAATAATGTCCCGACAGTCATTGAAAACCCTCCGGATGTTCTCTGTATCCACTGCACATGTGAAGTGAGGATAGCAATAGTGCCTTCCATCTCCACTCGCTGTGCTGATTCTCTGTTAAAAATAAGAGAGAGATACCAGGTTACAATAAAACCGGAGAAAACAAAAAACAGTCTCAGACCTCAGGTGAATGAAGGTTAAGGTAAGCGCGTGTGAGCTGTGTTTTCAAAGGGTGCAGCTAAGAGGCAAAACGTTCACAATTTCTCACTCTCGCACCTAGAACATGAAATTTAAAACGACTGTAATTATATGGTGAGAGGTCACCACGTACCAGGGAATTCTACAGTCGAAAGAGAACTCAAAAAGTGCTATTTTATGTATGTTCAGTGAATTTAGGCACACAACTCCTAGCAAATCACTGCACGTAGGAAGTGGGAATGTGCCTCATAGTATAAACCTCTTTAGCCCCATTTTACACTTAAAAAAGCCTCCCTAAAAATCTTATTTTGTTGCAATATAAAATGAGTTCACAACTCAGTTGCCATACACACCATTACAACTGAGTTTAATAATACTTAAAACCCCTATGGTTAGTATAGCTTTAGCTGACCAGTAATGGAAAAAAAGTGCATGAAAATGTATCATTAATATTTTGCAGATGGTGCATCTTTTCATTAGTCTTTGTCTTTAGATGTGATGAATAAAAGCCTGGCCTCACTAACAGCAGCAGCATTTCACTCGTTATTCTCCATTTGAGGTTTCTTATTTCTCACCAATGCTTTAGCTGTTTAATTACAGTCTGCATCAACCAACATACCTGCAAGAGCAACTAACAAAGTGCTGAGCTGTGTCTGTTTTTTGCAGTGCAGACATCAAATATAAGCTACACAAGAAGCAGCAGCATTTTTCAGTATTTAGAAGTGCCTAAAGCCTGAATTTAAGAAGAATCACATAAGGAATATTAATAATAATAAGGAAAGAAAATACTTACAAGAAACTCGTCTCTAATAAAATACTTGGCCCTTGTAACTCTGGGATCCTCACCAGGCTCTGGTGTTGCTGATAAATAACAAAATAAGCATCTCATTAAAACACATTTTTTGTTGATAACTCCTGAAAATCATAACTTGTCCTGTGTTTTGTTCACATGTGATAGAAACATTTGTATTTTGCAAACCTGACTAAGAAATAAAACATAATATTCTAAACAGCAAGATATTAAAATTTTTAGAACAAAGTACTGTTAAAGTGTCTCTAATACCAAACATCTGGCAGATCAGAACAATGACTGCAAATGTGACTGAAAGGAATACACTCTTGCTACTGTTGGGTCTCACACCAATAGCAATAGCTTGGGAACAGTACTAATGAGGTTACAGACAAATTCTAATGCTCACTGTATATTCGTCATTTACTATTGGTCCACTGATGTACAGATGTATATATTTGCACAGTTCTGTGAGGAAGGCCCTTCATTATAGGCTTCCTATTAAAAAAAGGTTCAGTCTGCTGACTTGTGGCAACCATCTCAGACAGCAGGGTCAAAGTTTAGGTATGTGTCAGAGATTGCTGCAGCATCTCTCCGGCACTACTGGTATAAGCTGCACTGTACTCTACCAGCAAAGTAACAGGATTTTGGCATGACAAAACTATTAATATGTTAAACAAATAAAAGATAGGATTGTCACATTATAAAAACCTAAAATAGAATAGAATAGCTCATTTGGAAGGGACCTTCAAAGATCATCTATCTTCTCCAACTACCTAACCCCTTCAGAGCTAAGCCAAAGTTAAAGCATGTTAGAGCACTATCCAAATGCCTCTGACTACAGACAGGCACGGGGCATCAGCCACCTCTTTAGGAGACCTGCTCAGGTGTTTGATCACTCTCATGCTAATGAAATTTTCCCCAATGTTCAGCTGTAACCTCCTTTATCACAGCTTTGTGCTGTTCCTTTGTGTTCTAATTCTAACGTTACTGCTTGGCTGAGAAACAAGAATTATTATTTATTCTTGTGATTTTCAAATTTTACCTGAAATTAACAAAAACACAGCAAATGAGATTAATAACAAAATTATAAATTGCTGATAAAACTTAAAAATCTTACCATCATCTGGTGTAGTGTAGCGAGCAAATTCTGGAAAGTAGTCTTCAATTTTAGATTTCCCTGCCAAAACTTTCTCTGCTAGCAAATCTTGTTTATTCAGGAAAAGAATTACTGAAATGGTCCGTAGCCACCTATAAGAAATTGAAGCTGGATAACTTGAAATGGCATAGCTAGGATCATTTAGTAAAAAAGAAACATAACCTAGTTCTGAAGACAACGTGTCACTATGATCCAATACAATAGCTGTGAAACGTGATTTTAACACATGAATTCAGCAGTGCAATTCAGACTGCACACGCCCTGACATCTGGTTTATGTGGTTCCAATGCAGGCAATGAAATTTACCCTCTGACTCCAAACACAACAAATAAGTGAGCTTACAGTAGTAAATTAAGAAGTGGTTATCACTGCTTTAATTACTTAACCCTCCATATAGGAACTGCCAGTTTGTAACTCTCCAAAGTGTTCTTCAAGAAGCCGAGTGCATGAGACATTAATGTAACAAGAAGGCAGCTGTGAGCAAAGGCTGGCTTAAACAGAGCCAAGAGAAGCAAATAATATAGGTTACTCTCTAACAAGTCTTCATCAGGATTACTAGTTTATTCGATATTAACAATGAAACTTCAACTCACTGACCTGTTGTTCCAGATACTCTTGAAGAGATTTAGTGCTTCTTGAAGCCGATTGGTCTGATTGTCCTCTCGTATAACCATGTTGTAGCTACTGCTGGCCACCACAAATATGATAGCAGTCACATCTAAATCAAGAAATACTCATCAGTTAATACCAACTTTAAGAAGAAACATCCAAGAATTTAAGAGTTCACAAAAAAGCTGTCAAAGTTTCAGCTTCATTAGGAGATAAGGCCAGAATGCTATTATTTATATAAGTAATATGTACCAGAAATCTAAAAAGGCCTGGAGATATTTGTAGGATTACAGAATTCAGATTTCTGTGTTTCTGTGTGGCTGTGCTGCTCCTGCCACTACACTGACTTCTAAGATCATCTGCCTCAGACATCAACAGCAGAAGAGATGAGTCAGATCATGCGGTAACAGGAAGAGGAAGGAGCAGAGGTAAAAACCAAACAGATCTGTTATAAATAGCACAGAAGAAAATACTGCACAGTAGTCTCACATATATCAACAGCATTTAGCTGATACTACCGTGACAGTAACTGCAGTGAAGAGAGTTTTAAACTGCATTCTACCTCACCTCTTCTCTAGGATCTCACTATAACTTGTCTAAAAAGAGACAGACATCTGCATAGCTTCATAAATGTTTTGTCCAAAGAACAGAGAGGAAAATATTTTCATCAACATTAGCTTTAAGAAAACTTGTGCGGAGAAAGGTTTCACATCTTAATAGAGATACAGAGGTGAAATAAACAGCTTTAGTGAAGGTGCGTGCAACACTTCAGGATACATAACTGCCTCATTTTAACTGTATGAATGTTAGGAATAGAGTCTCCTACAATAAGCCGGACTATCAGTGTTAAGATTCCAGAGCTCACAGAATGCCTGGAAAAAAGAGCCAATTAACCCTATTAAATGAAGAGAGGAAAGCTGAAGAAGATGAACGGGCTACGTTAAGTTATCAAACTTTAATTCCTTCCCTCCTACATTCTCCTTTCCCTACATCTCCCAGATCAGAGTTACAAAAGCTTACATGACAAAAAAAAAAAAAAAAAAAACACAACAAAAACAACTCCATCCAGTACGACTGTTCAGAGAATTCCTTAGCAAGCTACCTGGAAAAGAAGATGGCTTTCACAAGGTGAGAATATAAGATCAACATTAAAATGACGTGGGTGACTATTTCATAAAAACAAATTCTAATCATACCATTAAAACACTGGATCCATTTTCGGCGTTCATCTCGTTGCCCTCCGACATCAAACATACTAGGAAAAAAAGAACAAACTGAGTCACAGTACTTCTCAGGCAGATGAAAACAGCACATGTAAGAGATTTCAGGACTTCCATATCACAGAAACTAAAAGAAATCAAGCATTATGAGAACCTTAACAGGTTGACACATGCAAGCAGGGCTTTCACTACAAAACAGAACTGCGTGCTCTCACTAATGCCTACAGATAAAGAGTAAGAAATTCTGGTGTACACACGCTGCAGGTTCATTTTCATCCTTACAAAGACAACATTGAAAGAGGCCCTGTAACAAGTCATTTGAAGGTATTACTCCCTCCAATTTATCTCAGTTCTTCTGCACTGTATTAAAGAATGAGGAGAAAAAAAAAAAAAAAGCAAAAGAGAGGACACTTACTGAAAATTTACTTTGTCCACTTGAAACTTGGTTTCAAAAATTCCTGATGTCAAAACTCTGCATCTGAGAAGATCCTAGAGCATAAAAGGAAAGTAACTGATTCAACATATACTTTATAATTCTTCATACATCCAGCAAGAGAAAGAAAACTTTTTACTTAGTGCTGACAGCGTGCAGCTACAAACACAGAGAATAGAGCACTATGTAGCTGCACTCTGATCTCGAAAATGCCTACACAAATATCCCCGTGCTCAACTTGAAAAGCACATACAGTTTCACAATCAGGATGCCAGTACCTAGTGAGGAAGGGAAGAGAACACTTACAGGTCACTTACAGTAAATGTGAAAGCTCAGACCAGCGGCACAATCATCACTGGAGATCCACATTCACTGATTTCAGTGGGACTGCAGTGCACAACAGGATCTTTAAGCAACTA
>JAOWBP010004554.1:9603670-9647287 GCA_028571105.1 Tragopan temminckii
GGCACAATCATCACTGGAGATCCACATTCACTGATTTCAGTGGGACTGCAGTGCACAACAGGATCTTTAAGCAACTACCAACCCATTCCCAACCTCAAAAGACAGATCTCACCCCCCAGCTACTTGGTGTTTGGCTATTAAAAGATGTGCCCAGGTCTCCAAATTTTCCATCGTTTTTTCCTTAAAAGAATCAGCAACTCAACCACCTAAATCTTAAAGAACTGTACTTTTTGAAGATAAAATTTGAGATTTCCAGAAGAAACAAAAACGGTAACAATAATTTGAGAACTATCAAAAATTGAAATGACTACAATTGCTACAAAATCCTATCATGTAGGTTGCTCTGAAAGTAATGCCTCTATTTATTTCCAGGGAAACTACAGGAGATAAAAAGCAAAATAATATTATTTGATAAATTCTCAGCTACAAAACACTATGTTTTTAACACAGTCATCACCATCAGCTATGCGTATTTGCCAGTGATAAAAAATAGCATGCATGCTATGCTTGTATAAATCTGCACCAGCGGAGGTGAGCACTGTTTCACAGGTGCTTATGCTGGCATTGTTGCTAGGAAAACATTGCCCACATAGTCCATCTTTCATCAGTCTGAACAGATGGAAGTCAGACAGTGCCAAATCCAAACTATATGGTGGGTGTGGTAGAGAGTCCAGCCAAGACTGACAGCACGCTCCATGGTCCTCAGACTGGAATGAAGCCTGGCATTATTGTGTTGTAAAATAAAGGCTGTCTCCTTCTCTGACCTGGCTCTGGAAGCATGAGTCTTCAGCTTAAGTCAGCTTGCACTGCAGTGGTCAGAGTTGCTGGTTTGTCTGGGTTTCAGGGAATCCAGAAGGATCATCCCTTTCCTATCCCAAAAGACAGTGCACATCACTTTGCCCCCCTGACAGCTGCATCTCGAACATTTTCTTTGAAGGAGAATTCACATGTAATCTCTCAGAAGACTGCCATTTTGACTTCATCTTGTAGTAACACCACATCTCATCGTTGGTAATGATGATCCAGAAAACTGTCACCTTCAGCCTCGTGTTGGTTCAACAGATCCTGGCAAACTTGCATATGGTGTTCTTTCTGTCCATGTGAGCATCTGTAGGGCTGACCTGGTCCTACTGTTTCCAATGCACTTAAGTTGATACTCAACTCTGTAAGCAGCTCCCTGATTATCATCTGCATGGATGAGCTGATTAAAACACTCTTCATTTCATGATGTGACAACTGTGCATGGCCATCCAGGACATGGCTTGCCTTTCATGCTGCTGTTGCCACTGCTGAGATGCACCACCCACCATCTCACTGTGCCCACATCCAATGTTTGGTCTCCATAAATGTTCAGAAAGCGTCGATGAATATCAATGGGTGCCATTTCTTCTGCACAGGGGAATTAAACTCCACAATTGCTCCATCCTCACTTCCACGTCAGACACCATTCTGTCCAAATGTCTCTCTGCTGCCATCCTTCACACGGCAACAAAATGTAACATGGGAAGGTTCAAACCCCACTGCCACTGCCATAGCACCAACATCTGCCTCTGATGTTGTGGGCAAACATCAAAAACAAGAGGCATTACTTACAGAGCAGCCCTCTTTAAAAAAATAAAAACATACTGCTGTGTTTTATTTGTGTGCACTGAAAAGCAGTGACAGTCATAATGCAGTGCCTAGCAGGTAATTAACATTGATGAACCTATTTTGCATAAGCATCAGACACAGTCCAACGGTAACTTACTACAAAACACCACTCTGAATTCACTTAAAGGTTTTATAACTTAGGACTTAAAGTTCGGTGTTCTTCACAGCAGATCCAAATAGCAGCCAAACTGTAACATTTGGAGTATGTAGACAAGATCATGAAGAGATTGTAAAAAAAAAATGTATGTGCACAATACAAGCTCTGTTCTTACCACGTAGGGATCAAACTGGTTAGTCAAAGTCAAAACCACACAAAATCCAAAGGTTATATAACACTGTTAAATCATTAAACAAAGTGGCTACATTTTAACATGAGTAGTAAATTATTGTTGTCTGGCTATTTTAATACTCGTATTGAAATACACGTATTTAAATATTGTTCTAGCTTGATCCCTGGGTTTCAAATAGTTCATAAATTCTAATGCCGTAAGACACAGAAACAAGTTTGGAAAAGTGCGTTCTCTGGAGTTCTGCACCACTAGAAATCAAAACAAGTGTGATAGGAAAACAGCCGAACAAAAACCACTGCCTACCTCAGGAAAGAAAATGTAAGGAAGCAATTTAATTACTAATTGCACTCAGAAGTTATTGGAACAAACACGTAACGTCCCAGAGGAAAACACACATGGCCCTGCTTTACTATAAGCTTGCATGGAGTTTGGATGCTGCCAGTTGTCCCAAAGAAGGGCCATAAGTAGTTGATCTCACTGTTACTTACCAATGCAGTACTTACATACTTACCCATAAGTAATTACTCCAAGTAAGTAACAAGAAATGTACTTAGTACAAGACTCAAACAACGAAGTAATTTTTACTGGAATACTGAATACATAGTAATGACTACGTTAGTGCCAGAAACAGCAATTGGAAAATTAATGAGAGAGATATCCTATAAGACAGAGGGTGCAGATACATTCTTGTGTAATCCCTTAATGAAACTTCCCTTACCTGGTCAGATGGTGTATACTCATTTTGTTTGACTATATCAATCTTGTCTAGAAAACTGGGGAAAAAAAAAAGAAAGAAAATTATTTTTTAATATCCAGGAAATTTAGATAGATGGGGGAATTCCCATATATCAGTAGGTAAGCTTTAATGCATTTAGGTGCACCAAGTGCTGAATACAAGGAAAATGCTGAGCGCTCCCATGGCAGCACTGGGAGCACACAGCCCTGCAGCAGCCAGCAGAGGGCTGCAGCCACAGCAGCACACGGCGGGCGCTGCCCTGAGCACCCAGCAGCACCCAGCACTGCTGCCTTTGGGTAATTCTGTCCCATCACCTGAGCAGTGTAAGCTGTCCTGCTGGCGTAACACAACGACTCCAATAAATTACCTGCATGTAATAATCCTGAAAATAATATTTATATGTATACTGTCACTAAGTCATTTAGTAAATGAAATCCCTAAATTGATTTCATTACAAGTTCAGTTAAGTGTGAGAGAACGCTGCTTTTGTTGTCAACTGTAGGGAAAAGTTTCTCGGTTTACTTTCTGGAGAAGCAGTACTAATAGGTACAGATACTTACTAAAGTAGGTATAGAAAGATTTATTTTCTTCCAATTTCTTAGAATTTGAATAGAAGAAGCTATCGAGTCTTTTTTATTTTTTAACCAACAAACTGTAACCTCCTAATTATCTTCCACCTTAATTGCGGAGTAAAAATCTCAAGGAACCCATGGGTGAAGTTTGACTGTGGTGTTGGCATAAGACTCAGACACCACAAACCAAACTTCAGAACACAGCCTTGATGCTTCCAGGCACCTTCATCACCTTCCCAGTGCCAAGTATGCAGCAGTATGACACAGGCCCCAGACACCTTCCATTTTCATATAAATAGGAGATCAGCTGGAAATACTTTCACAGTTAACTTCACTGATAACATTAACGATTAATCAGTCTTCAAACCAATATAGTTTCCTTTAAAATTCCTGTGCATTCATTTTGCTCTTATGAAGCAGAAATGACAGCAAAAGATGAGTTTTCCCTTCTGATCTCTATACATAGAGAGGGACGCTGAGCGTGCACTAACTACAGTCATGAGCAACAATTTAAAGGGGGAAAAGGGTGACTGAGTCCCAGATTCACACATCAGAAACCAAAACACCATGAAAATTAGTCAGGTTTTTTAGCCCTCAGTTTCAGGCCCTACTGCCCAACTGGCTTTCTAACACAAGACGCAGTGCAGGGGAAGGAAGGAAAATGATTGCATGTTTTAACAGCGGCTTCAGAGCAAAGGCATTTATGCCAGGAACTGCATTACCTTCTTGTTTCAGAGGCCAAGGAAAAGCAATTTTTGATTAGCCTAAATTACAGAACTTATAACATATCAACATGTACCATAGCAAACATGCTATTAAAAAAGTAGGAAAGTATAGAGTTCAATTTCTGTTCTGAAGGGAGACATGGAGACGAACAAAGATAAAACTGATGACCAAGTGTGTACTGCACCATTTGCAAGCTGGACTTTTCCCTTATTTCTTCCAAGCTGATAAATAATACCTTTTCCTTTTTACCCCAAAGGAAAAGGAAAGCTTTTCGTTTGGCACACAGGGGATGTTAAATATGGTTGACAGTCATGAAGTCCAACTAGCACTTCATCTTTCAAAATACTTTTTTAACACCAGTTTCAGAATCACGTGGAGACTTCAGAAGTTGGATGATGCCTGAAAAATGCTCAGAACACATCACATTCGTAACCATGTAAAGGTGATCACTACAGCTTCCAGACTTCTTGTACTGAACTCACCTATGTATAACACTGCACGAAAGGTTCCACAAAAGGTGGGTTTTGCTTCTGTTTTTAAACATGCTGCTAATCAGCTTAACGGATTTTGGAAACTAACAGAAAATAACAACAAGATTTTGCTACAACCTGGAACTGAAAGTACAAACCTCTTACTGTTGTTTATGCAGACTATTTTTAGGCCAATGATTTCCTTGAAAAACATTAGCCATGCAGGAGAAGCAGTACTGTACTTGAGATGAAATCCAACAGCAACGTCCATGCCAGGTAAAACAAGTTGGAATGGAATAAACATATCATCTTCCCCGCAGAAATGAGCTCTAACACTCAGTAACATCTGATGCTTGTAACAATACAAGTTCAAAAAGAAAGTCTTTCTCTGTGTGATAGTTACCAGAGAACCTACACGGCTCCTAAGTGGCATTTGAAGGAAACCAAGCAAAGAAATAATGCTAAATAAACATTTCCTCCTGTACATATCCCTTTTCATTAAAAAAAAAAATCTGCTCTATCAACTTTAGAATGGGCTAAAAACATTAAAAAGTTGATTTTTTTTTTTTTTTTGCACAAACATTAAAAAAAAGCATCATTCTCTCAATTGAACAACTGGAACAATAAATGTGGTCTAAAATAAGCAGCAGTAGTGGAGCACAAGAGTTCAGAAAAGTTCAATACACTCTATTCAGAGATGTCTATGCCATTGTTAGTCACGACCAAATAACTGATCCAGTAAATGAAACTAATAATCAAGTGAGGTGAGAACAAAAGCTTAATTCAAAATGAAAACAAATTCAGCATCATTAATTTTTATTTTTAGCTCTTATTATGCTCTACCCAAAACAGAAGTCCTACCTTGTGTGCTGAGTTCACTGCTGTCAGATTGTGCTAAGCCCATTGGAGAAATGCCCATCTACTGTGTCAGCAATGAATTTCACAGTGAGGAACATAAGTGACCTTGGTGAAATAACTCAAACAAAACTATCACACCATGAAAGCAAATTTTATATTGAGAGTAAGTTTTGCACCAAGATACAAAGTCAGGTTTTTTCTTCTGTGAATTTTTTCCAGAAATTCTATGGGAAAGCTGTTTTCCAGAACACAAATCATTCACACAGCATTGCTGCCAATTCTTACTTAGGGCCAGATTCTGAACGTGACTAAATAACAGTTACTGCCCTGCAAAACTGACACAGCATAGGTGCTTCTGTCTGTACTACTTATTAAAAGAAAATAAAATTACTGCTATGCTGCTAAGAGATTGTCAATAAAAGAGATTCTAGGTCATTTGTGGCCAGCAACACAAGTGATGAAGCAGTGCTAGGACAGCAGCAGATGTGTCCCTGGGATATTAAAACGCAAGGTATTAATAAAAAATGTAAACAATCTGAAATTAAAACCACATTTTATTTTTGGATCCTCCTCCTCAGCTCAGGGAGAAAATCAGCCATATGAAACGTTGGACACACATCTTTGTAAGAATCCAGTTTTGTTAATTGTACGGGATGTGCTCAGAAAGCAGGACTCACATAGACACACACACAAGCTTTCTTTAGCTCCCTCTCAATGTAATTAAGCCATACACATACCACCAACTATTTCAAATTTTTAGCAAGTTTCTTATGCCAAAACGGTGTCCCAATTTTCCCTTCAATATGCATGCAAATTTCAGATTAATTATGGAGCTTTTCTCATACAGGAACAACTGCCCTGGTTTTGCTTTACTCCTCTTTGGGGGGAGCTTCCTGAACCACCAATGCTGCTGCAAGACCGAGAACTGCAGCGTGCGCTGGAAAAGCACGTAACACATTAAAACCTCAGCCTCTGGAAACAGCAAATTTCACTGCTTGGGGAAGAATGGGGAGGGGGAAATCAGAGCACCTTTCCTCGTGCATTTCCTAACAGTCTTCTCAATACACATTAACCTCACATTCCAGTCTTCATGATTCGATGAAATGGTTGACAGGCAAAAACAAAATTTGCTCTGTCAGGATGAGGTTTTGTTTTCAGTCTACAGTAACACCAGAAATGTCTCTTCAAACTGACCACACACCTATATTTAAAAAGCTGCACTTCCATCAACTTTTTTTTTTCTGTCAACAGAACCTGAATTTGTATACAAAATGTCTCTTATCCAACATACTAAGATCCCATCTTTAGTGCTGGTAGATGCTGCACATAAATCCAAAATTTCAAAGCCGACTAAATAGAACATTTGTTTGTAAGTTACTTTCCCCAGCAGCAGTATGGAATGCTGTATTTGTGAAGTTTCTTGCCTCTGACAGCCTTGAGATACTTTATAGACAGTAAATCACTTTCACAAGCCTTAATTCCTACTGCATTTTCTGCCTCTACCATTGCACATCTTAGATTCATCTTATCTTACAGATAGAGGAAAGGGATGGGAAAAAAGAACAAAAAACTGGAGGCACACGTGGAGTCCATTGGTTGCCCGGAGTCCCTCAAGTCAGTGGAAATGGAATTTTCATTTCCTCTGAGTCATGCATTTCTATCAAGATATTACTAAGAATTACCCACTCAGATCTACCCTGATCACCTTTAAAGCAGCCTTCACAATTCACACTTCTACTTCTGCAAATAAATTAATATTTGTTTGCTAATCTTCAAGAACCAACTGTACAAATGAGGGGCAGGTTTTTATTATTTATTTACACTCTATCAGGGGCTCCAGAACTAATTCCAAGCTCTCTTAAAGCTGAAGATTAACTCAATATTAATAGTGTTTATAAAACAAGAGCACATTTTTAATTTCTCAGAATAGATCATGCTTAGTTCTACTATACTCCCTTTTTAGTCTTTGCCATGCTCCATTATCTAACTAAAGAATGGCTTTCTAAAAGCTAAACAGCTAACTGTCTGATAAAGCCTTCCTTCAGCTTTTTGTCTGTGCAGAAGCCAGTCATGGGATAAGCACAAAGATGCAATGCACTCTTTAAAATGGGTAGTCAGGCTCAGAAATATGTCATGTACGTACTGTAACTTTAACACAGTTAAAAATAAAAAATAAAACACAGAGGGGTTTTCCAAACCCTGGAAAGTCAGCTCTGTTACAGTGTGAAACCACGGCTGCCCATCGGGCCAACGCACTGACAGCAAATCCGGGGCACAGCGTCTGCTTTCCGGTGCAAGTGTGCATATCCACATTGGCTGCCCCTCGGCTCTTTCTGTTCCTGCTGTTCTTGGGAGCAAGCAGGAGATTAGAGGGGGAAAAGTCCTTCTTAAATCAATGACAAAGATTTCTGTAACATTTCAGCTGGTTTATTTTGTAAGAGATGCAGAAAAGCAGGCAAAGTTTCAGGCACGACATAAATAAAATAAGCAAACATTTGGTCTGCTGGTATTTACGGTATCCTGCAAACACGGACTGCCTATGGAACCAAAGCCGCCACATTCTCTCTCAAAGTGCAGTTAAAATTAAAACTGAGGCATGAGTAGACTTTTGTTTTGTTTTTAAGGCTACACTGGTGTTTTCTATGATTTGCAAAGCTGGAAGTTCTACTGCTAATGCGATCACAGAAGACACATCAGAGATGTGCTGCTGCGTCATTTAAAATGTTCAGAAAGGCACTACTCCTTTTCCCCTAAACCAAACTAGATACGAAAATAAAAGCAAAAAGTGTATCAAAACCCCTGGGTTACTTTAACTACTTTCCCCCAAAATTAAGAAATAATTTGAGAGAAGCACATTCGGACAGCACTGTAACAAACATGTCCAAACCCTCAGATACACTGTTCTTGTTTCAAAATTCTGCCTGTCAGTTCTCAGACGTGAGGACATCACCCAAAGCCGCGTTTATATCATGCACCAACTTGGATACGCAGTATAAGACCCAAACAGCTATAAACCCAAAGGCAACTTGTCACGAAAATTTTCCCCCAAAGCTGCAGATCTGTTTTATCTCCAGCTGGAAGCCAACCGCTCGCCGTGACCTCCTGGCAGCGGCGGAGGCCGAGCGGGTGAGGCTGAGGCCTGCCCGTGCGCACGTGGCCGGCCGTGCCGCGTTCCAGCCGCTTGGAGGCGGAGGGGCACCGTGGCTCTTGTTTTGTAGCAAATAATGAGAAAGCTGAAAAGTATGACTCCATATATTTGGAATCATCTTGTGGTAATCAAGGTTACAGTTCCTTATATGGCGTGGAGAACATGAAGCGCGCATTAAAAAATAGAATATTAAAACTATGGAGTATAAAGAAGTGCAACTGATGCAGAAACCGCTGAACGTACCCAACCAACCAAGCCGCAGAGCCCCGTGTTTCTGTGCTGCCATGAAACACAAACCTTGATGGTTGCGCTCCCTGCTTCCCAAACTGCTTAATTAGAAGCACGCAGCTCTCCCGAGGCCGTGAGGCATGAATGGATTTCGGGCAAGCGGGGCTGGATGCAAACCTTCCTTTCAAAAATCGCTACCGACTGAAAAGCACAAACGGGGAAAAGGCAGGAGAAAAGGAAAATCTATTTAAAGAAATGGTGGTTGTCTCTTTTTTCTCCCTGCCTGTCTAAAGTTAGTCTGGCTCAGAGGATGCACTAACTTTCCCAATCAGTTTTACATTACAGCGCGAGGCCAGAAATAGCTCCCAGCCGCCTTGGCCTCCAGCATGGTTGCCATGACAATGGAACCACAGCTCTATAAATAGCTCGGCAGCACCAAATCTTGTGAGACACATCTGGAAGGGGGCCAGCCCGGCCCCAGCTCTGCAAATAAAAATAGGCACAGGCACTTTCAAAGGCTGGAAAGGTACAATGCACCTCGCTGGGGCAGGGAGCGAGCCCGACTGCTTGTTAGCACAGGGTTTATTTGATGGCTGATTTAGAGGAGTATAAAAGTTACTTTATTGCACACTAAACTGTCAGCCTTTCTCTAACATCTAGTTCTCCTCCTTTTCCCCTAGCCTGCAGCAAAGCCATACCACTTTTGAAACCGTAGCAATGAAGCATTTTGCCCACAAGACTGTTAAAATAAGGAAAAACAGAAGGAAAAAGAGATCTACAAAAGTCTCCCCGCTAACTATCACTGTAGATTTTTAGCTTCGGCATATTTAAGCGTTTATGTGAGTGCGACAGAGCCCGGCTGGGGCCCCGGGACGGCCGAGGCCTCGCTCAGCTGCAGCGGGTGCCCCGGCTTCCACCCTGCGCCAACCCGCACCTCAGCACCAGCACCCACAGCTGGGGCTGCGCTCAGAACGTGCCTGCAACCCGGGTCAGACCTGAGCCCTGCCTGGATCAGCAAGGCACAGCACAAAGCCTGCTGTTCCACGGCTCTGCTCGACAAAACTGCCTTTTCAATAAGCATTTTCTTTCCCTCAGTGGGTGAGAAAATGTTGTATTTTTAGCACAGACTCTTCATCAACCCATTCAATTACATCCAAATTATCTGTGTGGGAACAGAATGTTATGTCAAAAATGTTATTCAGTATATTTGTCAATATTACCCAACAGTAGACATTTGTATAATCAGGAGACTCAATATTTTCTGCAGCATATGAAAGCAACAGTTCAGGAATAAGACTGAAGTTGTACGGCTTTGCCTTCAGATATGGGAAACAGCAGTCCGTGTGATATAACACAGCAAATGTGACTCTCCAAACATACATTCTTAGCTGCTCTATCAAAAGCCAATAGTGACTACAGATGGCAGCCAAAATACTGCAACTATAATAAGCATTAAAGCCAAGAAATATCTTCCGTATGCCATAAAGACCCCAGAGCACACCTTCAACACAAACTGCACCATCAGCCCTCAGGATTCCTTTAGGTCCCTCCACAGCTATTTTCATTTCCAAAAATTGTAGAGTAGTTCCCATCCAGGCTTAAAGCTGAATGTAAACTTCCCTCCCCTCCTCCTTTCACCACTTCCAGTTCACTCATTCACCATCTGAACAACGTATACTTCAGAAAAAAGCAGTTTTCACAGAAATATTTTTGAAAAGTGCACTTTATATCATGCGGCGTAATGCAATTCCAAATGTATTGTTTTCTTATGAAGGTACTTCAAGATCATTTAAGAGCCTATAATCAACAGAAAGTTTTTATTTAAATAATATAAAAAACCCTTACATGCATATATTTCTTGCTTCAGAAAGCAAAGTCACACATAAATACAAGACCTGACTTGCACAACACACAAACTCCCAGCTCGGTGCAGCAGAGCTGGCCGGCCCGCAGTCACCAGGAGGGCCTCAGCTCCTGGGCTCAGCCTCCCCTCGGCAGCGGCTTTGGAAGGATGCCTCCCCCATTTGCTGCTGCTTTATGCTCCCCCGACCAAAGGCATGTTTTAACCCAAACACCACTGATCACTGGTTTTCCAGCGAAACCCTCTCCCCAGGCTTCCCCTATCGATGCACAAAACAAGGCCCAACACTCCAGGTTTTTCCAGCTGCCTTCACTTGGACTTCTAATACTTGTAAAAAGGTACTTCTGCACCCTCACAACCACCAAAACCAGGCTGATTAAAAACAACTTCCTAACATATGCCTCCAAGGCACACCCCACAATACAAGCCTGTATATGTTAAATAACTCCAGAACAGCCCCTCACCCCACCCCAGAAACCGTGCCAGGAGGAAACTTAAGCTGATCTAAGGCTAAGGTTGGGTCCAGAAATGAAAGGTAACGGTATGAATGAGATCACTGTGCTGTGATTTGATTCCAGGGCAAGCCTGTGGTGGGAACACTGTGCTAGGGAGTGGGGAGGAACGTGGTGCAATCCTTATTGAAAGATGACAAAAATGACATGGGAAAAGAAGCAGCAATTAAACATTCACGCAACTGTATTTCTCAGTTTGCTTCCCTTTCCACTCCTTCTCTCCCTAACTTCTCTTCCCAAATTTTTGTGGGCCAAAGCAATGAGAGATTCAAAGCTGACTAATGATCCTGTTTGTTGCAAAACACTACTAATCTATTGCTTCAGATATGGGTATACAATCTCCTTTCTACAATTTAAAACAAATTTGTTTGCTTGTCAAACTTAACTCTACTTGTGAACTAGTGTTTAAAATAAAACAATAACTGAATTAATTAGAAGTCAAATATCAGACATTTCTGAATAATTCATGTATTACTGGAAGCAGAATGAAGGTAAATGGCATGTTCAGCCAGGGAAAACCAAATCCCACAGTATTAGGGTTATCAGGAGTGGTGGATGTGAGAACTGCTGAGGCAATCTGTGCTTCCCGGCTCCCAGTGCTACAAAGCTGCTTCCGTGACTTACCTGAAGAAATTTCTGTCTTTCCTGACGTTTAAAATAGTTTTAACCATGCATGACCCTCAAAGACTGTCACCTTAAAGAATCAAACTCTTAGGCACTCCATCAAGTTCTGTATCTTTTACAGTTATTTCAGTAGGAGCCACGAACAAAGACTACAATTTTTTATTTCATATAAGGAGTGAAAAAGGTTATATCCAATGATAAGAAAATAACAAATTCTGTTTCCATGGTCTTTACTATAACTAAAGCCAGCAAGCTGGAATAATGAGAACTCCAACATGGCTGATTGTTACTAACCCTCCTAGACCTTCTCCATGTGAAACGTCCACAGTCTAAATATATTTTTGTTATGCCTGCTTTCTGAAAGGTAGAAAAAGTCTATGGCTACAAACAAGGTCAATGATTTTCTGTTGTAAGATGTTTCGAACTCTAGGCTAAGGTCACAGACCAAGCCCGCATACAGCCGAAGATGCCAACACACAGTATCACATGCTGCATTACTCCTGTGATTGAACTTGGAGGGAAACTTTAAATTTAATAATCAATAAAAAGAAAAAAAACCAAAACAGTCTCGTATGGTACAGAACAGATCACTCATACAGGTTTGAAAATAGTTTATGCTAACTTAGACTAAGACGACTGTTTAGGCAAAATCATTTAGGCAAAAATCAGTATGAATATTTCTGAACATAATTACAGAGTGCCTCCAGTGAAAATAATTTCTTTGAAAGTCCCCCAACATCACTGAGTTGATTCAATTTCAGATTTCATTTTCAATATGACAAAAACTACAAACTGTAGTTCTCCGCCCCACTGAAGGCTGCTCTAAGCAATTAAGACAGGTGAACCCAATGGGATATCCTTTCATTGTGTTTCAACAAATTATTTATATGAACCTTGTCCTTATGGTCTTTAGCTCCCTCCAGGGCCATCGAATCAGTAGAACTGCATTCAGCTGCTAAAGACCATCACATATACATAATTTAAAAATTGAATTATTGTGACAAAATTAGTGACATCAGGATTTCCAGTAAACATTACTAACAAAAAAATTACAGGATTTTTTTTTTGTAACAAATTTGTTTTACACAAAATATGGAGCTTGAATCGTTTGGATTCTTCACAGAATCACAGATCTGTAAGGTTGTTAGGGACCATAAAAGATTCAAAATTCAAAGAAGTGGGAGAGCTGTGACTTTACAGTATGAGATATAGGCATATATGATTCAGACGCTGCAAGACCTAATACACTAATACTCCATGCTGGTTCTCCCATTTGAAGAATTGGAGATATCTGCAAAAAGACAAATCAAATCAGACAGTACCCACGTTTTTCTTCTTGTGTGTATGGTTAGTGTAACACTATAGCTATACTACTCAGCCTGAGCACTGAAAATGCAGAACCAGGCACTTCCCCAACTGGTTTCTAAAAATAGGCATCACCACTTTTAACAGAAATTTTAGAGAAGGAGGTAGGGGGAGATGATTTGATCTTACATGACAGAAAAGGAATTCTGCTCCCAGGATCGAGTTTCCGCAGGAACCAGGGAAGCAGTTGTAAGGCAGAGGATGAATATGGGCCCCAGATGAGCCCAGAACAATAGGAGGGCCAGCAATTGCTCTGCTTTGAGTGTGGTGAGAGGGACGACTTTATTGCCTTACTCAAATATACTTGTACAAAGGTCTTCAGAGAAATAGTTCACTTATATTTAATGTACGAGAATATAAATCCAAAAATTCTGCCTACTTAAGCACCATCACAACTGAGAGATTTTTGCTCTGTATATTAGGTTCTTATGCAAAAATGCAGTAATTTTGACAGTTATCTTGCTCATTGAAAGCTCAACTCTTTCATCTCTTTGATGCCAGCATCACACGTGACGATTGCTCCAGGCACTCCTGGCTGGTATGGTAGGCAGCTTCTTCACAGAGCTACCTGTCAATACCTGCTCTGAGCTGACAGTTTAAGCAATTCACAGCAGCTCACATTTCAGTTTTTCCTTTTTCTCAGGGGCAAGTCTTTTTTTTTTTTTTTTTCCCCAAATACATTCTTCTTTTTCATACTTGGGAAAAACAACTCCGGGCCTCTGTAAAAGGAGGCAGACAAACTGGCATCAAGCATTACGGCATCTGTAAAGAGCGCACCTCTCAGTAGCAAAGGGAGCTGGAATATAAAGTTACTCTTCTTTCTTCTTTAAAAATTCATTTTAAAATGAGCAACTGATACAGAACTGCAACAGCGATTTCATACTTTTAACTTTGAGGACTACAGACTACCGTGAAAATCATTCCCCACAAGTATTTTTGTTCCTGCATTCTTCGGCCATACAATAAAATGAAGAAGTCACATTTGAGTGGTTGTCTCTCACTGGTACACATTGCATTCAGGCAGATAAAAGGAACAAGAAATCAAACTGGAAGCCAAATTTAAAGAAAAACAGTAACGACGAAGATACCACTTCTGTGGGAAAGCCATTCACAGGGAGTGACCACATTTCTGAAGAAGTACAGCTCGCGTTTTCATATAAATTTTCATATAAATTTAAAACATCAAACAAAAAGAACCCTCAGTCATCCTGTTTCATAATTCCATTCTGCTTAGATGTTCAGAATCCTTTTTCACTACTTGTAAAAGAAAAACCAAATACAGACCCTTCAGCTTCACTCACTGATACGCTGTTTGTGGGAACATCAGCACACAGATATTGATTATGGAATATTTCCCCAAACTACATTTAAATATTTATTGTTCTTAAGCTTCAAATTAAGCGGACATCTCACAGAATATCCTGGCTTTAAAAAGGCTCAGGAACTGCCTGACATGATATGCCACTAGAGAATGATTTAAATAAAATGTTGTGGCCCTTCCCCCTTCTCTTCCCCACAGACCTGCTAACTTTACTTAACTTATCCTAAAGCAGAATTGTAATTAAAAAAATATGAACTCCTTCAAATCTCATCTCCCCAGGTGAGAGGATAACTACAAGACCGTACAAATTATATTAAAGCTCTACCCATTAAAATGTCTGTAAAGCACAAAGTAGAATATCCCTTATTTTTACAAAATGTATTTTAACACTTTCAAACATTTTTTAACGTGAACTTCTCCAGGCCATGTGCTTTTCAGACTAAAGTCGCAGAGAATGTAGAATTGAAGTGTGTGCAGGAAAATTAAAAGCCCTGACATGGCACAACCTTAGTCTATTTTCTCCCTTCGCCAAAAGCCATGTCTGCTGGTTTTGGCACTGAGAGGATTTCTATTGTAGCTTACTGACTGCTCATGTATCAGGAGCTGCAAAAAGCAGAACAAAGATAGGACTGGAGTAAGAGTGTGGAGATTGGGGGTGCACATGTGCAAAAAAAGCTGCTGGGTGAGTGCTCAGGGAAAAGGAGGTGAAGGGAAAATCTGGATGGACTTAAAAAATACCTTCTTTTTCAACTAACTTAAGACAATGTTATAATGAGGAACTGATAACAGTTGCTTCAGGTAAAGTTTGTTCTTTTAAACTAGCTTTATTGAATCTAGTTATTACAGCTATATAAAGCTGCTTTAATTATCTAAATGATTACTGAACATATTACTCATAGAACATAACTATTTAAGCATTACAACTCTAAAATCCATCAACAGCAGAACAATTATCTCTATCTTGAAACAGAACCTTACAGTGAGGAGAACGTGGAAGGCTGAGCAGGTGCTAAGGGTGCTGGTTTGATGGCACCTGTGAACCGCAGCTGCAGTCTCAACACCCAAATGGAATCCTCTTGGACAGGCGTCAGAGGGGCCAGGGAGTCAGAAAGGACCAGGCTCTGAGTTTTTACATCCTCCTCCTTTGAAGTTGTTCTCTGCAAATTCAGGCAGTGCAGGAACAAAATTCATCCTCCCATGCTCTATGGCACAACATACAGAATTCTGCTGAATTACTGCCAATCTCCCAGCGTTAGCCACTCTTTTCTCAGGAAGTGGGAGCAATGGGGAGGGGGAGGATTTGAGCCACTCTGGTCATGAATCAATACAAAACAGTGCTGTGAAACCTATCTACACGTGTAGTGTGAAACAAATGCAGCGAAGAGGTGGAAAATGATTTCATCTCAGCAAGCATTAATTCTGAAAATCCAGTGATGCTGCGCATGCTGACATCATTAACTACTTTATTACACTGGAAATAAAGCCTCACAAAGCTCTGAATAACAACTCACTTCAGCATCACGGCTGGGCAGTCACCCCTCCCCACCTCAGCCCTGCCACCGTGGGCAGCAGCAACGTGAGGAGAGGAAGGCCAAGCTGCAGGCCCACACTGGGCATCCGTGTTCCACACTACTGCTCATCCCAGATCCCACAGGACAGCTTAAAGCCATTTCAGTAAAGAACACGCACGTACCTTGGCAATCACTTTGTCTGCAGAGGGCAGTGTCTCATGTTTGCATTTTAAAAGGCTGAAATCTTAAACCTAAATTATTTATTACCAGATTAAAAATTTTCTCTTCTACATGAAAGGAACATTTCTCAAGGGAAGAAGTGAACAAAAGCAGATGCTGAAAACCACAGGCTAAATTGCTGCAGTGGGAGAGATGAGAAGGGACTAAGAAGGTATTTCTCTTCCCCGCATGGAGTGTGTGTTCCCACGTCAACATACATAAGGGGCTGTGAACCCAGCTCGGGCTTCGGCTGTGCACAATAATCGATTCTACTATTTTGCATAAAAAACATTCAAACAAGAATCCTCTTATAACGTCTTACTGCAAGGAAGCACTACAAGACTTTGCAGTCTTGGCTCAAATATCTGCCCAAAGCTTAAAGGGCATCTTACACTTACAAACTGCAGATCAGGCAATAAATATACAACTCCAAACTGTGCTAGGAAGCACAGGCACATAGTACTGGTACTGAAATGATCACGACACAGCTATAGCCTGTGCTGGCTCACCTACAGCTCTGATACCTGTAACTAGATGCTATGCAACTTGAAACGCAGAAGACAATTGCAGGATTTCCATTTGTTCTGCATTACTATAATTAGAGTTCCGGCTCACGGCTTACACTAAGAACAGCAGCAAGGACTGGGAGGTGGAAGAGATTGAAATCAGGTGGGGCAGAATGGGAGAAAGTCTAGAGAGAAAGCTCACTGTTTCTGGAGAAAAATAGGCGTGTTCTTACATGACTTACACTGTATCACCTGCTTACACATGGTCATAGAGACTGTGTCTGTGTGAAATACAGCTTTTATCACACTGCAGCATTGTAACTCCACTTCCTCTACCCAGCAGCAAATTACTAGATTCACCACAAGAAAGGGTACCTAAGTGCAGCAACTGATACGTTATACAATAGCTAATAACATGCAACTACTAAAAATAGCCATTTCCTTTTCTTTCTTCATTTTTCAGCAAGACATTTTTGCCACGTCTTGAACGCACTGGCTGCCCTGTGCTGATTGTTATGGCCAGAACAGTGGGTTCTGGCAGGTGCAGAGCTCTCAATACGACACTTCTCCCTTACCCTGTGCCACCCATGTTTAGACCCTGCAGCTTCGGCCTTAAAACTACAGCTACCTTCTTCATATGAATGCACAGGAAGACCAAGGAGCAGAATGCCAACAGCAGATGAGAAAATGTAAAAAGATTGTGACACCGGTAAGTCACGCTAGAATTTACAGTGCATCTAAATACAGCTTCTAAGGGAACACATCTGGAGTAGTTCTGCAGACAAGCATATCATGCACTTAAAAAGATTCCCTCCTCTGATTGAATCTACTTCAATTAGAGAAACCTATGTTTTATTAACACATCTTAAGATTTTCTACTTCTCTGTTTAAAGACAATAGAATGGGGGGGGAAGGAGGGAAGGTTGATATAATTGACACTGGGGTCACTAATTTTTTTGATTGTGGCTCCAATCACCAAGCCTTTATAAACAAGAGAAAAACAACCACCCCAACCCCAAACTGCTCTGCAGCACAGCTCCCTCCTGTTACCTATCTTACTTTTTCTAAGTGCAAGTTACACACATTCAGTGGAGTTACAGTCAAAGAGCATCCCAAGGGAGAAAAAAATAATCAGCAGCTGACATGATGACAGAAGAATGACATTTTTCTAACGCATGGTTGATTTCCAGGAAGAGACTGTCCAGGGAAAATGTGTAAGTACAGACATATTGTGTCTAACTCCAAACCATTTCAGTTTTCTGCACATCCAACATTACACCATGGGTGTTAGGAACACATGTGAAACAACTCAGATTTTAGAACATATACTATTTAAGTAAGCATACTAGAACCTTATTTGCCCTGTAATCCATCTATGTATAAAACCAGCAAGCGCTTGTATAGATTTGGATAATTACAGAGTTCTGTTTCAAAAAAAACAAAGTTTCATACAATATAAACATAGTAATTGTCACTTTATCTCACAATCTACACTATGATTTTCATTACATACAACAAAGGAACTACTCATGAGAACCATCGAAGAGGGTAAACTGCACCCCTCATAATAACAGTCACAACCCTGTTTTTATTGTTTGTTTCTAAAGGTATTTGTTGAATTATTACAAACAACTCTTGCAGTCTGATGAAAGAATAAAAATGTACTGGGTGCAGCACAAATCTTTCATTTGTCTTGAGGGAAATCAGTTTCATACTCTTTAGCAACACACAGCTTTATCAGAAAACCATAGCGTACAGGTTTGGGGTAATTAGCAGGACCTTCTTAAACAGCCCAGAAAAAAGCTCTGAGGGAAACAAACACATTTCACATCATTAGGAGCTGAAATGGGAATACAGTACCAGCCCCTGCTCACAACCGCAGAAATCCTACCTATTTTTAGTTCACAATTCCAATAAGAAAACAGCTGGGAGTCTAATAAAAATATCTTGGTGACAAATTTAATGGACTGAATGCTAAAGTTACTATTTTAAAATAAAGTTCCTAATTATCTTTCAAAACAAGAAGCAATTAAGCAGTGGTGGAGCTACAGCTTCACAAGAATCTGGTAAGGCTTGGCTCCAATCAGACTGAAACTGGGAAATGGTTCAACACCTTTCTGATCCTATGAACTGGTTGAGGGCCAGGATTCTATTTTTAGGGTGGATTTTTATATATTTATTTACTTATTTTAATGAAAGCCATTCTGCTCTGACCCATCCAGCCCTGCTGTGCCCTGTTCTTCCCTGCCTGTCCCCACTCACCCTCCCTACAGGCAAGGGACGTTCCTCGTAGCCACACTTAGCATCCCACACATGACAGGAGAAAGCTGGGAGGAAAACACAGAGCTCATGGTACCTGAAGAGAGCTTAGGAAAATGAGAAATGTTCTTTGCTAACAAAAAGAATGGATCCTAGAGTAGCTCAGCTCCATGGAACACAGGCAGACAGTGAAGCACTCCAGAGGCAATGGCCAAGGATCTTGCCCTCTGAGAGGGAATCCACAACACGGGGCATGTGGATGTTTGTAAATTTAGAGAATGATTCACATAAATCACAATAAAGTGAGTTACAACCTGACACGTTCTTCTCTTATCTGGCATGTTCTTCTCCAAAACTCTCTAAATAGTCTCCAAATAGCACAACGTTTTAAATACTGGATCCCTTCATAAAACACTGTGATAACAACAAACACATTACACCTGTAATCTCGTGTAAGACACAAGACCACCCCCTGCTCCATACACACAGCACATCTTAGTTTCAAAGCAAACTCTCCATTTAGCAGGATCCTAGTGTCAGCCCATTTGGGGAACGTATCATCCACGCTGCTAAGACAGGAGGAAAGATCTCCAGGTTTGTTCTCTCACACCTTCAGCAAAACCATTTAACTGTACCAAAGACTCTTGATGATACCACAATACTTCATCATTATCAAAACAGCCTGAACAATAACGTCCTTCACTCATTTGATTTCATATAATACTTCACACTCTCCAAAATCATCCAAGGATTCACTGATAGGAGCTTCTATATTCTTCTTCAAGAAGAAAAGCTGCACCAATTAACAAATGGGGAAACTAAGCTGCATCAGGTCTGTTCTCTGGTAACAGAGCACATGGATGCTAAAGCAGCTGGGCTCGGAGGAAGAGGTGAATGGTGAAGTGTTCCAGTAGCTGTGGTGAGCAGAGGCCATTAAGAGCAAAGCCAGGAAGAGAACTGAGACTTAACGCCTTAACTGCAACATTTGTGCTTCACCATGCACATTGTGACAGGCAGAGCAAATGAAAAGATCACAATACAACAACAGTCTGCAGACTCAACAGGATAAAGCTCAGCTCACTGTTGAGGCTCTGTGTGAGAAACAAATACCAAAGACAAACAGCCAAGCTCTTTACAAAGAGAAGAGTTCACCTCCCAGACATGAGGCTTACAAGGAGCCTCACTCTTTCTGACAGTCACTGATCTCAGAACATAAATAAGCATAACTCAGCTGAGATGCCTTAATAGCACATGTGGTGGACAGTGCAATACAGACATGGTCTTTAGCAACTTTTCAAGCATTACCTGCATTGGTAATATATTAACAAAGCAGTGAACACTATTCACACGTAAATGTCTATTTTCATTTATTTATAAAAATCACATGGGCCTAAACGGATTTTGTTGTTTTTATTACAAAGACAGAAATCTCTCCCTCAGGCCCACACAAAGCCATGCCCCCTCCTGCCCCAGCTGCAGCCCCTGCTGCTTGTTGTACAGGAGCTATAGTTTACAAACATACTTTGGGGGAAGGGGAACTCTGCAGAGTATCCAAGGCACTTAACAGCCTTGAGAGAAAATTTGCTGGGCAGCCAATATGTTTTAAGTGTATCTGCCTGTCCAGATACTGAAAACCCCTCACTTGCAAAATGAATGCACTGTAATTTAGCCTCATCTCCAGATACCTTTCTTGAACACTTCGCTGGTCTATTACAACACAAATGTTATTCTTCGTTAACTGTATTTAAGTATAACTGACTTTAACATGTTTCAGATACAAAAACCAACATACAGCATGTAGCAGAGTAATCAGTTCAAAAGCAGCATTTTAAATCTCAAAACCTATCAGCGAGAGCTGCCTACAAAATTGCTCTTAGTCACACTTGAAATCAGTCAGCAATTTCTTAGAGCTCATTTAGGATTCAGTCACATACTGTAAGAAATACTTCATAAGATTTAAAAGAAATTTGATTTAGTTTGCAGCACAGGCAGTGCAATAATCAGCACTATAACAAATAACACTGCGATTTTTAAAATTCAGCTTCAGTTTGATACACTCATTCAGCTAACACGAGCTTAATTTACGTTCTCACTCTCCGACAGCCCCTTCTGCAGTAAAGGCTTTACAACCACGTTCTCTGCATGCAAGCACACGGCCCTAATAAACTTCTCAGCCCGCCGCTATATTTCTACCCAATGCAACGCAGGCACCACTGTCTGGGGTCTATCAAAGATAATAAATTCAGCAACACCTGCAAATGCAGACAAAAGAAGTTTAAATTAAAAACCAAAGTGAAGGAACAGCTTCAGTGTGTTATGAGAACTCCCGTACTTGATGAGAGGGAAGCAGAGACCGTGTCAGTCAGCAGCACCCCCTCACTGGTGCCACAAGGATACATCTGCAGTGTTTCAGCCCACGGAATAATGGAGAATCAAACCTGGTGCTTTCACATTGGACCAACAAATGTGCTGGCCTAATTTCAAACTTGTAGCACAAATTTTCTCCCGCCTCCTATCTCTAGGAACACTGTTGCTTTTAATTTCTTTTTTTCCTAAGCAAATCTTAAATCAGGTCTTACAGTATCTTTTTAGGTCAATCTGATAGCAGTACTCTCTTCTGATCTTGAAGTATTCCTTTTCTGCAGCAACACAGCCCAAGCTCCTGCCGCTCCAGCCTGCCGCAGCCATCCCCTCCCTGCCCAGCAGCCACAGCCCTGGAAGAGTCCCCTTCCAGGCCCCTGCTCTGCACAAAGGTGGGCAGTGGAAGCATGGGGTGAGGGGGTCCTCAAGAAATAATACTGACAGTTATAGAACTCACTTGGAGTGGCCGCTGCGGTTTTTGCACCACTACAGCAATCCTGTATGACTCCCGATAGAATAAAGGTGGCAATTCAAGGTGTTGCTTGCTCTGTTTTTTAATACAGCTACTCAAATCTTACAGTAAAACGACCACATTTTCAAAATTAAAGATTAAAACTTCAGGAGATACAAAAATGTAACACACCTGAATTCACAACTGCCTTACAGAGTTCACAGATATATAACTCTTCCTCTCATCACGACTTCTTACCCTAAGTAATTCATTCTAACATCAACACTGACTGCTGTATCCCCTCGTCTGCTTCCAAAAAGCCCAACATTTTGTTTTCTTTGCTTAAACTTTGCTTTCTACCTATGATCATAGAAGAAATTTACTATATTGCTGACAACTTCTATTCAAATACAATATTAAAATTCATGTTGAAGAAGTTTTAGAAATACACCAAAGCGAATGCATGCCCCATGTAAATCTGTCACAGAAACACAGAAACAGCCGTTGTCTGGGCAAGCGCTCCATTTGCAGGTGAAAGCCAATGCAGAACACAGTGGAAATGGAAGCTCATTTCTCAAAATCAGGTACCTAAGAACAGGTGAAGTATGATTAATCCTCAACTCTTGCAGGCATTAGCAAGAGATACATTTAAAGAGCAAAGCAGGACTATCTGGATGCAGGACTGGGTCAAGGAAGTGTGGACAAGTTCTGGGCTGGCTGTCCCATGCCAGACCCGGATCAGGCCTTGCCATCCCTCAGCTGAAGGCTAAACCTAAAACCTGCAAGACGTGGAAAGGAAGCTGTTATCTTCAGAAAGGGACCAGGAAGGGATCAATGCACCAACAGAGCTGTAGGACAACAGAGAAACAGAAGCGGCAGATGCATGAATGGGCTGGGTGCGAGGGGCTAAAAGTGGTGGAGTGAAAATGGAGGCAGAAATCAGACCCTTGGAGCAGAGTTAAACGTGTTCAGAGTAATTCAGAACAATGTGGTGGGCTTCACACACACCTCAAAAGCCTGTGACGTGACTTCTTAAATCACTCACATTTGGGGCTTTTAAAGTTCTTTCTGCCATTATAGATCATTAATTTCAACACTTGTATTATTAGTGTTCCTAATTCTAAAGACTCAAGCTACTCCACGGCACCTTTAGTTTTATCTGGCTTCATACTGTGATGTAATTTGTTTCAGAGATAGAGAAGTTTATTTGGGGTTGAGTGTAGGTTGAAATTGTGAATTTATGATTAGCTGTGACAACAGTGGGAATGTGTTGGATTCATAATCCATTTATTGGCTAAATTTAGGTAATCCTGTCTTCAGTGCACTTGCCAGCAGACACATTCCTGCTACAAACAGTCAGCAAGAACGGGCAGGTGCTTGGAGTAGTTAGGTATAAAACAACTTAAATATTCAGACTCCTTTTCTTGGTACTGACTTTGCTAAAGCCACACGAACTCAGGAGTTACTGTGCTTCCCATCATCTACAGCAATCACTTTCTGCACCCAATATCCCAGTGGACTGTGGAGAAAGTATAACCTGGGCTGTATTTTCTTCTACCTGAATTTAACTTTGTTTAGAACAGGGACCCTACTTCAATGACCAGTCAGTGTTCTGGAACAGTGGGATTTACGAGTGAGAGCAAGAATGAGGAATTAGGGTCTATTCACTGGCTTGCAAAAGAAATCACATAGTGGGAGGCAAGCTCATCAGCTTTACACCAAGGAGAGGGGACATGGATATTATTCTTCATGAAAAAAAATGTTTAAAAGTGTAACTGTTAATGTCCATAGGAAGCTCACATGTGCCAGAAACACAGGCCAGGGAAATCACTGTCCTGTTGAACAGAAGTACTCAGACACAGCCCTCAGAGCTGGAGAAGATGAGGGGAATGGCTCTGCCAAAAACACATTGAGTGGAAAGAAAGTAAAAAGAAAAAATAAGTAATAAATAGGAATAAGAACCCAGACTAAGAGTACCACAGATAAATCAGCCACTATTTAAAAAGGTGAGACTTTCAGCAAACACATTTGACTGCACGTTCTCTGAAAGGAACTTTGTTGTGAAGTGAAATCAACATGGAAGAAAATCATTAAGTACTCAGATCGGGGCTCTTAATTGCTCTTACAAGTCAGCAAATCCAGAAGCAAAACACACCATAAATCTTAATAAAAACATAAAAAATTTACAACCCCTATCAAATCAGATATTAAGAAAACAGGACGTCCACATCTGCTGATCCTTTAGGAGCGCTGCACAGCAGTCAGCTAATAGCTGCACTCTCCCCCTTTCTTTGATAAGTATTTTAAAAACAAACATCTTAAAAAATACTTCTCATAAAGCTCTTCTGGAGCAGCCTGGCACAGTTTCAAGCTATCAGAGTGGCTCTGCTGGTGCTGAAGTTCAAGAAATACAACTCCCTGCACTTCTACCAGCAGCCTGCCCGCGTTTCCTCTGTCCATGAAATGGCAGACGGCAGGAGAAAGCACGGCGAGGCTTTCCAGCAGGAAATAGCGTGAGAATAGGCTCCCAACTGCTACTTCCAGCCCTTCCTGATAATGCAGGGTGTGAAATGGGTTGCAAATGCTGCCTCTCACATTATTTCCTTTTCCACTCTGGCCAAAACCAGGAAGCGTCAGCTGGGAGATACAAAGTGAAAGCAGTGTAAAACGAAGCAAAAAATCAAACTGGGGGCCAATGAACCAAGCTAAGCCAAGGCTAGATAAAGCAAAAAATCAAGTATTTGTGGGTACAGCCTAATAGCAGCAAGACTAGAAAAGAGCCCTTGAGGCTTTATGTATCCAAGCTTTGCTTGCGATTCTCTGCAAACAGTGCTAATCAAAAGGCTACTGACATCAAAGCAGTCTTCTTCAGGACATCCACAGATGTTGCACCAGGCCCCACAGGACTGTGCTGGCATCCTTCAAGCCCCCATACCACCAACAGCCCATTGGTATGGGAGAGATCCTGCTTATTCCAACTGTAGCTTCTGCGGAGTATTTGTGAGGCTTTAAGAACAAAGACCCTCAAATGAAAACTGAGGTTGAAATATAGCAATGACAGCACTTCAGAAAGTTCATATTTGTTTATACTTGACAGAAGACATAGATCTGACATGCAGGTTTTGGCACATTGCAGTGGAAATGACTCTTAGATTCTTAATATTAAGTAATATATTCTGAATAGAATGAAATCCTGCACTTGCAGAAAAGAAATATAAAGGATGGTACATCACTTATTAGCATTTGGAGTTTTCTGCATTCTAGACACTTCTGTGTTCTTCTGTTTATTATTAGTCGAGAGGAGTAACACATGGCAGCCTCAGTAAAAACATTTGTTCTCTTCCATGCACATCCCCAAAACATGCAAGAGCAACGAAATCTGGTCTCCTCTTAGATGTTGCTCCCTCCTCACAGTTAATATATATTCCCCACAGACAGAAACTGGTGACAGCCTCCAAGAGCACGCTTCTCTAGAAGCAGAATTGAAACCAATTACTTAGTAAGTTGAGCTAAGAAAAGGGAAACAGGCTCCTTTCCTTTCTCTCGAGACTGTACAATATGCCCAGGCAGGAAGTACAGTAAAGCTCATGACGAGCAGAGGCAGCTCTTCTTCAAAACGAATAAAGTTCCTCAGGAGTGATGTTTTCACTAAGCCAGTAAACTTGAGGATAAAGGGAGGGATACCAGAAGTGCTCTCCAACAGATGGGGCTACTGCTCAGGTCTCCCAGCTTTACACCCATGATGATCACAGCTGCAATCAAGCAGCCAGGCTGCTATCTGTGGCTGTCCTACAGTTTTCAGTGTGAGCCACTTCAGGTAGGACCTTGAGGGAGTAACAGAAGGTGCAGACAATGCTACTGCTGACTTCTTGTGAGGAACCACTGAAAAGCTGTAGTAAGGCATCATGAAGAACTGTAGTTACTGCTGAGGAACAGGTAAAAAATACCACTGCTAAACTCTTCATAATTACATCAGTGTTATGGAGATACAACACATTATGTTGGGAATTATCTTCATTTCCACTTCTCTGCCGAAGGACAAGCAGCCAGAAGTGACATTTTTCCCTTGCTTTCATCTAAGAGAATTCCTGACTTAATCAACCTGTTCCCTGTGTTAAATGACTCCACAAGACAGGCTTTGCACTAAGAAATCACACTTCAAAATTAACTGAAAGAAATAGATAAAATTACAAAGAGCAATAAAAAGAAACATTGTTTAGAATTTTAAAATGGTTCTCCAGACTAAGAATCCTTTAACATATAATTATTTAATCAACTTTTAAGAGCAAGAAAGGATTTTTTGGAAGCTGACTGACTTGGAAAGAGAAAATATATTTTTTGGTTTTCCATTTCAGGCATGCTTTGCTTGTTTTAAACAGGCACCTTCATAAGTGGAAAACGCTGAGGACAAAGGACTCTGAAGGAGGTGACAAACTCCAACACTCCACTTTCTCTCTTAACTCCTATTAGCTCTGATGACGGCAGTTTGCACATTCAAATTAAAAGCCTGCACTCGATAAATCTCAGCAACATTTCATATTTTGCCTCTGCTGCGTTTTTTTAGAATGCGCTCCCTAGATTCATTTCAAAGTATCAATCACACCAGATTTTACTGGAAGCAATTTTTGTCAGGTCTCTTGAAAATTTAATATGATAAAAACAAGCACAGAATTTCAAAGCATTTCACCTCCAAGCAAACATTCTGCCATTACAACACTGTTCATAGCAGAACATGCAAATTAAGAACACCAGCAGTGCAAGACCAAAAGTGCCAGAAAGGGCACGAATTACCAACAAAAACAAAAAGAAAGGTCCTTCTGCTTCCTTCCAAGGAAGCAATGCCATACAGTTTACAAGCAAACTGAATAAATACTAGGATTATGACAGTTATTTAGAAGATGACAGCAACGGTATCTTAGGGAAGAAAAAAAAGAAAAAAAAAAAAGTATTGTCAGCAATATACAGCATTTAATTTGGGTTCCATGGACCACGATGCAACATCCAATGTTCCACTAGATGGAGCAGGATGGTAAAACCATCCTAAAGGCCATTCCCCTCACTGACCCATGAAAAAGTCAGTGTCCAGCAGTCAAAAAATGGCAGCAACTTCAGCTTTCTTTGGTACGTTCAGGGAAGACCAAAATTTGATCCTCTAAAAATAGAGCAACACAACAAAACCTTGGTGCTTAGCAATACTTCTCTTTCAGTGCCAGAAGATGACTGTGAAAAAAACACTAGCCAGAAACACTAAGAGATAACCAAACACTGACAGAAACAAAGCTATCTGTTTCCTATTTCTGTCAGCTTTAAACTATAAAGACAAAATTTAGTGGATAGTTGACAGAAAACAAAGATCTTGTAATATTTTTTCATTTAGTAGCAAATGAGCTCGCAAGGAGATCCATGCCAAATGATCAAACATTAGTCACCTAATGGAAAAGACACTGCTAAACATCAAACAAATTCACACTAGAAACAATGGCAAAACTTCAAAGGGCCTTTGAAAGACCTGGAGCTGAGCAAGTCATAGAAAAATTATCTCCCTGGTATCTTCAAACAGAGCTAATTGTTGATTTACCTCTAAGGCTACCTACCCAAACAAAAAATGAACCTTACAAATTTTATTTCACTAAATGTTCCTTATGAGAGTCGGTAGCAGACAAACCGCAGTCCTCCTTCATCATGAGAAATGAGGAAGCTTCTATTTCCTTGACCATTACAACTTATTTCCATATCTCCAAAAGAAACAGAGTGTAAGCTAATAAAGAGCAGTCTTAACAATTAATTTTCTAAATTTAACTCCTGCAATTCTTGAGTTACATCATGAAAATATCAGGAATTGTCACAATTATCACAAACACATTGCAATTAAAAAACAAATCGGAACCATACTGTACTGCTGTATGAGTAAATAATGGCAAACGTAGCAGTCTCTCTCAGGACAATATTAATTACCACAGTGGTGGAAATAACAGAAAGGAATAGATCATTCTCAGATACGTGCACCAAGGTACACAAGCAGAAGTCTTGGTGACTGATCACAGGCTGCTGCCTATGAATGTTGCTGCCATTTTTGCTTTCAGATAAAGAAACTGCATCAAAAGCAAAAGCTACATTGTACTTTCCAAGTCATTAAAATTTGCTGTAGGATCTGAAGTTCACTGTCACGTGGTGTAAATGGGAAATCTGGTGTCAGCCTATGTTAAAGTACTGGCAAGGTTTTCAATGTAGACATTACTGCTGAACTGAAACCAGCTAGACAGATCACTGGAAATGGAAATAGATCCCTGAATGGCTGATTAGCAGGAATTCACTCCGTGGCACCCAATCCTTATTTTCCAAAGTATGGAAAAGTAAGCATCAGGCTAACCCAAAGGACTTCAAAACAAATTGTATCTCACAGTCAATATATAGCAGAACAGAACAATACTTACTACTGTGCACAATCAATCAGCTGATATTCATTAGATCTCTCATAGCAGGCTTTCACACCGTCGTCTTGCCAAAGTGTTTTTGTGTGTTCATAAAACTCCTGGAGGAGAAAAAAAAATATTATCAGAAAAAATAAGGTTATACGTGAGGAGAATCAGCAATGGTAACATACCTTTACCATTCTAACACACACATAAAAAAGCACTAAACACCTTGTAGATGACTGCAAGTTCCATTGGCTTTCTTAGCTTCTTAGATTTAAAAAACTGCCTATCAATCATTCTGACTAAGTCCAACTGTATTTTGGAGCCTTGGAAGAAGGGCTAGCTTTTTATTAATGACAACTCTGTTGGCATTTTTAGTAATCCATATCATTTGGTAACAGTTGCTCTTTAGCTCCTGACTCCACTGGATAGTATGTTTCTTCGGCTGTCAACACCGCTTTCTTCTTCAGTGAAACACTGCCTCAGTAATTCTAACATAAATGCAGAAAACCGTTAGGTTAGGTTTTACACTATTTTCTGTTTTCCAAGTTAGTGGGGTTCTCTGGGGACCACACAGACACTTGAGAGGCACTGCTTCTATCAGAAGATTTGCTCCTTCGCAGTGCAACTGCAGAAAAAAACCTACAGAAAAAACACATTGATACAAAGCTGTATTTTGATGGCACTAACCTTAAAAATTAACAAACTATAAATTTGATCATACTTTTAATTGCTGAATGCACACAAACAAAAGTAAATGCACACTGTTATTAAAAAAATAATCTCCACAGTAATCTTTTCTTCAGTTTCTTTAAAAGACAGGAGAAAGTTCATATATAGAATTAAGTGAATCTTTTTGGTTTGTTCCATGCTTTTATGAACTGCTCAAGAACAAAAAGATCAGCTAAATTTCTTTCATATGTGCATAAATTTTTACTTGATTTCAAGCATCAAGAGACTGTAAAAATATGTGCTGTTAAAGCAACTAAAAGAGAAATTGAAATATTAATTCCTGTCCTCAGTTCTCCCACTTCTAAAATTACATTTATTGGATGCTTTGAAAGTTTCCTATTTTTTGGTAGTTTGGGAGGCCTTCAATCTTTGGCTGTATCACAGTATAATGAGGGAAATACCTTTCCTAAGCAAAAATCAGTAGGAAGAGAAAGTAAGGGAGAGGGAATCGTTTGGAATCTCACATATTTAAACCAAAGCCAATTTGAGCCCAGAATCATCTGCATTCCAGGCTCGTTCTTACATATCCTTTACCAACGGCCAAGACCAGCAGCCACTCTGAGCGTTACTGCTGAGGTTGACATCACGTAACAGGCACAAACGCAACACAAAAATGTTCAGATCTTACATTGGAGAGCTGGAACATCTGACAATCACTCAACTTTAACGACCCAACAATCTGTAGGATACTCAGCCCTTGAACTGCCACAAAAATGAGGCTCAGAAGTCCTTATTTTCTTCTGTTTTTCACTACAGCTACAATATTCCAGAAGAGAACTAGAATAAAGCAATTATTCCAAACAGCTTATCAACTCTGTCATAACTCATGAAAAAAAATATTTGGAGTAGTTTCTGCAATCAGACTCTTAAGTGGGATGAAAAGTAAATCCAGTTCCTGGTCCTACCATAAACACGTTGATAATAAAAAGTCTGGGATTTAGTTTAACAGAACTGTTATACAGTTCCACAAGGTCCTCCTTGTGCTGTAAGGACAGTTTTGAACTTCCCAAAAGAACGTGGATTACAATAATCAGTGTTTCTGCCTTGTTAGGCCACATCAGTAATAAAATCCTCAGTACTGCCTTTATGTCTGCCCTGCTAATCTGAGCTGCAAGCAGCAGCACTCAGGCACTCCTCTGAATATGGCTGTTAGCTGTCCATGCAGGCTGGGAAAAGAATTCAAGTCCACATTCTTTGAACTTTATATTGGCATTTCAAAACCAAGATCTACAGAAAGTAACGGGCAACAGATCATATCAAGAAGCAGTATTATTGTTATTTTATTTCTTACTGAAATACATGACTTGTGAAAGCCAAGTAAGAGATGCCTTGTTAAGCAGCCTTTTGTCTTTAGGCCTCACCAAAAATATCTTCACATAATTAGGGACTGCTGCTGACCTAACTTACACATCTGCAGACGAGAAAACTCACCAATGAAAAGCTGGAACCAGACATACAGAGTTCAACTTTGTACTTGTTATATAAAAGTTCTTGCTTTATACTTGTTGCACTAGAATGAGTGATTTTTAGGTGAATTAGGTGATTTTTAAGTGAAATAGGACGCACTAGCTAGTCACAAAAACGAAACAAAAAACCCAACCAAACAAAAATGACCCAAAACAGATTCCCTGCCCCCCTCCTTCACTCTCCCTCAAAAAGAAAAGTACACCTACACTAACCACAATTCTGAAATAATATTTAAGAAAAAGAATAACATAAAAAACCCTCAACATCCCATCTGAGTCATGGAATGTTGCCTAGGGGTGCTCTCAGGGAAGACGAGCAAAACCACAAGATTTGTTAAGTATTTAGGTGGAAAAAGGGCTTCAGAGGCCACCAGAAAAATCAAGTGAGTAACAAGGTTTCGGGTTTGTTTTTTTTGAGTTAAGGAGGTCTAATTTGTACAAGTTCTCTAAAAATAATGAGTTAGGAAACAAATTAACCAAACATTGCAGGCAAATTTCCTGAAAAGAAATAGCCAGAAAACTAGTCCTTACATGTCTGCTTCTTGTTTCCTCAACACTGATTCATTTGCTGGCACGTTCTAACACAGACTCTACAGCAACATCAACACAGGTTTCTTTTGCACTAATAATGGAACTCCTAATAAAACAGCTAAAATAAACAAGTAATACTAAATAACATTTTGGTTTGAGACAATATTCCACAATAAACGGGATTTAAACATTAGGTTGAAAACAATCCACAGTATTTGACAAGTATGGTCCTATCATCCATTCTCGCCCTACATGTATTTAAAACAACAACAACAAAAAAACCCATTCAAGTTATGTTATTTGTCATTTAAAAAATGCTGTAGTTACATAACACACACCCAAGATCCTGTTTAAACTATAGTTGAAGCTGTGTAAAGCAACAAGAGTCAACACAACCAACGACAGACAGCATGGCATCACCAACCAAAGTGAGAAGTGAATTCTTGTGAAGACTTTACACTCTTGGAAGTGCTAATATCACCCTAAAGAGGGAAAGGTCCTTGTATAGAACACTTGGGGAAAGTTGTGCTAACGTAACACAAACCTGAACAGCACAAGCAGGGCTTGAGATTGCATGTGTTCAAAGCAGGCAGGGGCACAGTTTGAATTCTGGACACAAGCCCTAACTACCAGGCACAAAAAACAGTCTGGGAAACCTTCCCTGGTCTCACTCGACTGAAGCATGAAGGATGATGATTTGCTGATTGTAGGAAACCTTGTATCTTGCTACAGCTCAAATAACACCATAAAGCTTCAACATTTGTATGTGAAAAGAAACGTGTTTAAGTGTTAATGTTTTATTGAGCAGAGGACACCTTCTCCACCTTCTGAAAGTTTCCCTATACAGTGAATCAAAAGGTGACATCTGTGAACTGCCCACATTCATTTACAGGAATGCAATCAGACCTTTGGAGGGAAAAAAATCAGTGGAAATTGTCTTGTAAAACAGATGCTTGGAAAAAAGCACTTTGCTCCAGGAAGATCATACTAACACAGTCCTGATGTAGAAAAAGGGCGATGCACAGCCTGACCAAGTTAAAATCCTCCTTGTGTTAGAAAACTTCAAGGAATTAAAGAAATGGCAGCAGGTAATGAGCGGTTTTTAAAAGTCAACCAGAGAAAGCGTTAAAGAACTCAAACACTGTAAGTATTTGGGGTTGTTAGAAAAAAATAATCCTCAAGAGATAAACTCCAGGCCTGGGAAAAAATAAGGAACCAAGATTCATTTTTGAGAGATATTCTAAAAGGATAAAATATTAGCAGAAAATGAAAGAGAAAAACTGGACATACTGTCTACATGGTTTCGTTCCCTCCAAATATATAAATGCTCATGAGACTTTTAAAAAATGTTTATGAAGCAATGTTTTATAGGCATTAGGATGTTGGCAGGGAAAAGCATTGGCAAAGTAATTGCAACTGTGACACCACGTCCACAGGAACCTTAGCATGGATATGCAACACTACCTTTTCTTTGTAAAATACAGGGTGGATCTGTCAGCAGAATAGCTTATTTACTGACTTCAGTAGAAGTCAATGCCATTGAAAAAACCCTACCTACTAAAAGGTGTGTGCAACCATTACACAATGTTGTGGTTAAAACTGGGATTCAGTTCCTGGGCAAAGTTCAGTGTCCCATGAAGTTACTCATTTCATAATAAGAGTTTCAAATATGTCATCCACTTAAAACCTTATGATTAAAGGTCAAACTAAATCAGCTTCTAAATGTAAAACTGTATCTTGGACATTTGCTTTATTTTCAGGACAGTTGGGTTGTTCTCCATTCCCTAATGAACTGTATTAAAGCAGCACAAGGTCAAAGGACAGCATAGCAGCGTGCTGCATTCCACTACAAACTGAACAGGTTGATTTTCTCCTTCCAGGATAGATAAATACGTAACAAATTGATTTGTTTTTCATTGTTCATAGCTGAAAACAAGGAATTACGATTGACTGTAAGGCCACTCAGCCAAGGAAGCCAATGGTGTCCTGTCATTCTCCTTGTGTTTGAGCATGGATTCTACAGCGTGTTAAAAATGTGTCAAAGTGGACAGTTTAATAAGCCACTTACTTGAATAGGGAAACATCTGCATTCCTGCTGGTGTGAACAAGTGTTAATTATTGCTTGCTATTTTAGGGAAAATATGCCAGTGATATCACAAAGGAAATGCATACCTACAAACAGTTGAAGATATTCTCCAGTTACTGGCACATGTCCAGAGCTGAATACAGAACTCTTTGGGAGAGGCCAGAGTACTCAGCACTTCCCATAACTGAGTCAGAAATATTTTCAGCAAGGACTCAGTCTTGTTATCAGTAGTTTTTCGTGTTTAGAAAGAAGAATAAAGCAGAAATGTTTGGGGTTGTTGCTTAAGTAATTTTCACATTCCTCACAGAACCAAAAAAACCCAGGATGTGGCTAAAACCAACAATGTGAAGAGAACTTGATTTAAGAAATTCCTGTCAAGTTTGAAGCTTCATCTTTTCCCTCAATTAAGAGTTTCAAACGCCACACTATTTGAGAAATGCATCAAGACACAGTTTTATACCCATTCTATACCAAAGTGCCTTTGGTTAAAAGGCCTCAACAGTGCATCACCACAAACCGTTGACACTCTTTTATTTTTACTTGCACCAAAAGTGTAATGTGATGAACACCACTAAGATGTAATTCTTTCATAAATCCCCTATTCAAAATGCATCACTCTTCTTAGAGAAGAAGAACTCCTGGTATGAGCACTGAGATGGAAGCTCAGCAGATATGAACTCCCCATTTTGTCAAGATTTCTCTGTAATTTTGATTACACGTGGAAAGAAAGCAATTTGTTAATGAATTAAACCTATTGATAGCATGAAAGTCTTCTGTACCATCTCAGGTCTCTCTTGGGGCAGCAGAGAGCTGTGACAGAGGCCGTCCAACCAGGAGCTGTTTTTGCAGATCTCTGGCTAGGAAGGAAGGTTTAATAAAATTCTGAAACATCTCTTTTGAGACTTAAATTAGAGTTTGGGAAATGTCTTTGATACTACATAATTTAGTTGCTTTTTATGTAATGAATATAAGTGTTTACTTAAAGCAAATAGTTGAACCAAATAGCCTTAATACCTTATGGAACCGCTGAGAATCAACGACACTTCTCATAATGAGGTGAGCATGGCACCACACTGCAACACCCTCCAGGCTGGAAACTAGAAGTCTGTTTTTGCCAGAAACTTCCACCAACAGAAATAGGTAGCTAAGATAGTTCCTTCCTATTCTAAGTTAAGACAAGTCCGAAGAAAAGATCACTAATTATCATACAATCTTTCTGAAGAATCAGCACCTGTGTTGGTGAAAGTATCAGAGACTCCAAATACTGTCTATGTGAACACTGAAGACATATCTGAGGATAACAGAAGCATATCTTAAAAAAGTTATTAGCTCCTACCATATATTGATTGATACGCAATGAAACAAGCAAAACAAACACATGAAACGTGATTTTGTAAAAGTTCATGCTTTCACTTGTGTCAAAGACAACAGCCCTTTAATTCACGTAAGTAGAAATGCGCATGCATTACCAGAACGTACAACTATGTACAACGTAGAACTTCTTGTATAAGTTCTTAAGCTACACCCAATAATTAGCATTTTTTCAGAAGGGTGCTGTAAGAACTACTGAAATCATTTCAACAACCCTGATGTTCCAGGAGTGCTACACTGTATGACAGTTCAGCAATGTGCTTTAAAAGGATTACTATTTTTCCTTATATCCAACCTGAATACCCCCCCTTCATCTCATATAACAGACAAATTGAAATTAATTTCATTTAGTTGTTTTTCCTGAATCCAAGAAAACACCTTTGGGAAGACGGAAATAAACAAAATATTTAGATCACAGGAAGGAAAAAGCTAATGTTACTCTCAATTGGAGATGCTTTTATTGGTCCTACCAAAATGAAAAAGAAGAAAAGAAAACCTGGAAGGCTTCTTGTAGTCTCCCAAAGGTAAGCTGAAAACCCTGACAACTTGCTGGTTTGCTGGAAAGTGGGACTCTACTGAAGACTCTACTGTAGTTTTGTTGTATAGCCAAAATCACATCCACAGGGCAATGTGCACATTTACTATACTGCCCAATCTTAATAAAGACCATTACAGAAGTAATTGTCAAGCCACAGCAACACCAAGCAGGCTCACAGGTGAAATTCTACTTCATCTATGCATACACCAATATTCTGTGATAGTGTCTTACTGTGATTAAAACCAGAAAATGCTTAAGAATTTTTATATTAAATTTATGCCTATTTCCTGTTTAATTCAGCTGACAGCTCTTCTGTTTCAGCATAAATTGAATTATCTGTTCTTGTTCCTCAAGACTGCTCTGAAGAAAACAAAGAAGATGTATCAAGAGAAATTAAGTCATCATTTCTCCAAATGAATTTCTAAATGTGAACTTACAAACCTACAAGTATGGTATGGTGGGAACTGACTCAATAAAATACAAATGCAGAAGAAAGCATTAGCATTTACTTTGAATGTTTATCAAATAAATTAATAATAAAGTAGAAGTGCTTTTGTTATTTTTATTTTTTATACAATAAAAATGACTACACCGCAGAAAAGATCTGCAAATAATGTCATCTGGAAGTCCTGAATAGCAGATTCTCCAAATTGAGGAAATACTTACTGGATTTTAACTAAACTACATGAACACCTCGATCAAAACATAGCAGAATTTTATGGATGCTCCTTTAATTTTCCCAGTCAGTAGCAACTTCACCTCACACTCAAAATGCTTTTTGGTTTGTGACATGTTACAAACTGAAGCATAAGAAATAAAAGCATCCCCATTTTCACTGCCGTTAGAAATAGCTGTTAAAGGCAACAAAGTTCAGATTACTGAAAGAGAGAAGCGAGTTGTTTCTGCAGATGCTGCCACATTTAAGAACTGAATGAGGTGTAGCTGGAAGAACTGCAGCAAGCAAATCAAGAGACCAATGATTCTATAGAAAACAAGGTTAATTATTAAAGCTGCTTTACCCTTCCATTTCATCTCATTTCTGTTCACAAAAGTCAAAAGGGAGACTTCTTTCTTTCTTTCAGTACACAGGTACTCATCATTTAGGCTATATTTAAAGTCAAGTACCAGAAAGAGCAAGTAAAGAATACTTCTGAGGATCTCCTATCGTATCACTTTGCTGACAATGTTTCTAATACTCTCCAATCCTTTTCATTAACAATGTATATTTGCATACCCACCTTTTCTAACACTTCTGCACCTCAGGATGCTTAAACATAGGTCGAGGATGTATTATCAGTATTTTGTAAATGACAAGACATACAAGACACTAAAAAAAGCACACAAGACAAGTGAGGTGACTTGCTTCAAGTCATAAGACGAGTCTGGATGCTTCGCTTGCTGGTAGCTACCAGAATTCCACAGAACAGTATGCAGACACCCAAGGTAAACAGGCTCCAGCCTCGCTTCCCCAGCACAGCACAGCTACGCCCACCAGAGAAAGTGCTTTGCCTGCTTCCTCACCTGTGTGCCCAAATGCAGAGTGCCTCATGAGGAATGTCTCCCATTAGAGGGAACGTTTTTGTCGTTACCTCATAAAGTAGGTAATGCTGTCAAACCAGAAAAGCTCTCTGCCTCTTCCACGATGTATTTTGATAAGAATAACAAGGTATCTATCACGATATGGATGGGGTCGGTTATCTGCAGGTTATCTGCAATTTTGCTTCTATAATTAAGGGAAACTTTCGGCAGCAAACAGACCCCAGTTTACATCTTTCGTTCCTTAAACTGTATTTTCTTGTGTTTTTTTGAAGACACTGCCATTAATGTTTCCACCTTCTCCTCTGTCCTGACTGCACATCAATGTATGACACAACTTGTATCACCTCACTCCTACTGAACAGTGCACGGGAGTAAAGCAGCCCTCAAAAACTGATTCCAGGTAAAAATAACCTCCCCAGAATAGATGAGAGAAGGAGTAAGGGTTGCAGGGGTTATTTTTAACCCGGAGCAGTTCAATGCTCTGATTTACGTGGGGGACCCGGGAAGGTTTTTCTGGTGCAAGGGAGAGTGGCACACACTGGTGTGGTGGGGAGAGGGCCGGGCTGGCTGTGGGCAGACGGGATGTGAGGCCGGCTTTGAGGCCGAGGTCGGCGTGTGGTAACACCAGGCCTCAAAGACACCACTCAGAAACCATAATAAAACCATTCAGCAGTGCTGGCAGTGGTAGATCCAAAATAACTACAATGGAGTAGTGTAATAAAAAATAAACAGGGACCAAAAAACCTGCAGACAATTTCACCAACATGCTAAAAACCATCCCATCTCTTCTCTATTTCCCTGATCCATTTCCCTGGGTCTAGAGAAGCATACACCACAGCAGTGCCACAGTTATTTCAGATTCCAATACTGGATATTCTGAAGCTACTGCCAACTGAAGTTGCTACAGTATTTTCAGGAGATACACCTCCCACAACTGAGTCTACAGCAATTAAAAAAAGCTGAACGGTATTAACAGCTATTTTGACTACTTTACTAAGAGACTAAGACCCAGAACAAATAGGTTTTGTTTGGCAGTTTGGTTCACACTGGTTGATTGTGGAAAGAAAAGTGCTCATAGAACAAAAGCATTTCCTTTTCTCTTCTAAAAGTAATAACAAAAAGAAAGGGATGAGGAAAAAAACCACTATTACATTTGGCACTAGGGATGGAGAAAATATCCTAGCCACTGTCCGGCATGCAGAGCAGGAATACAAATACCACCTGCATAACCCAGTCCATCCAGCATCACCCCATGCTTGAAAGAGGTGGACAGCTCATCAGAACTATCAAAAATACTCATCAGGTTGATTTTTGACATTGGAAATAGAGAAGCACAATTGCATTTTATCTGGAATGAGATAAATAGTGACAACAGTGACAGAAAAGTCATTTCTAAGCCTCATCTATGATCATCTTTTGTTTTTATTTTCTGTTTAAACTAATAGAATAGCCGTAAAAATAGCCTGAAATATTGCTTTGTATAGTCTTAGCTCTTAAACACCAAGTGTTACTCTGCTCACATGGAAAATGAAAAACCAAAATTCAATCCTAGGTAGTGTAAGGTAACTACAAATGCAGTACTAGCATAAACATGGGAAAGATTTCAAATGTATTATTCAAGCAAACCATCTTTTCTATTTGTTTCATTAGATAGTCTCACTGATGAGCAAAGATCATTTCATAATTTCTAAGCCATCTGCAAATTTCTTCTTTTTTAAAATATTACTTATCATGGCATAATCTTAAAACACATGCCCAGTAGCAGTCATCACATGTGGGCATACAGATTCACACGAATGTATCGATACAGAAAGATTTCTGCCTCGATCCTAAGGCTTTAACTAATGCACAATTACAGTCAGTTCAGTGATTAAGATTAAATCCTTCCACTATCACAGCTGAGTTGGTCTGATTAAATTGGGAGGTTTCTTTTCAGTTTAACTTTTTCCCTGCTTAAACTAATCATGCTGGCCAGTGACAATTTAATCACATGATAAAAACTTAGCTTTAATAAAGGCAATGAGTCCTACGTAAAGGTCCTACGTAAAAAGATAATCTTTCATCAAAAAATTGGCAGCGTAGCATTTTAGAAAAAGAGTTCTGCGTTCAGTACCTCTCCACAGAAAGCATGATCCCTCTCGTTCTCAGTGCTCATTCAAACCAACAAGGCTCGACATTTTTGGTAAGACTTAGTCCTTTCATGTCTTGTCATTTTAACAAGGATACATTTTCCAATAATGCCAATAGAACACTACATACAATATTTATCAGTGCTATTCATATTAACAATAGATTACATGGATCTGATTAGCGTTGCAATTTCTTACACTGGAATTGCTAATTTTACTAGAGCAAAAAGGTTTTCCAGATTTTACTAGATCAGTCACCACACTGAAGCTTCCTTAGATATAATACATAACTAACATAAAGCTATTTCCACTTATAGAAAATGATACCTCTTCCAAAGTGATCTAATAGACATAATTAAAATGCAAGTTCAGTTTTTCTTGCATCAAAGAACTATAACCTACATTCTGACAATCCCAAAAATCAGACAAATACTAACTTATGTAACCATCAAAGGCAAAAGGAGCCAACAATACTACTTCTAAACTAGTGGCTAATGTTTAAAACCTCAATCCTACAAACAGTTACCTATGAAATACTTCATGAAGTCTACAAAACTAGCCATTAGTCAAAGTTAAGCACAGGCCTAGACTCAGGGCTTAAAAAATTAACACAATACCTTTGCTCAGTGAAAGAAAACCCAGCTTTATTGGAGCACAGTTATTCCTCAAGTTTCACGTCATCCAACACACTTCCAAAGACTCCTCAGTAGACTTGGATTTATAGACCTGGTAAGTGTATATCAACTACTTTACACAGCAACACAGCACATAAAAGCACCAGACATCATCTAGTCACAGAAGCCGATGACTTACGTTCCGAACCTCAGTCCACCTTGTTGTCTCTCCTATCCAAGGATCTCAGAATGCATTGCAAACGTAAAAGAACAGACAAGTGCAATAGTACTGATCATTGCAGTTGCTAAAAAAAACCAACAACTCTGTTTTATGAGAACCTCAGGCTATTACTAATTAGTGTAAATTAGCCCAATTCTATAAACAGATACAGCCAGGCTGTTGACACACACTTTCCTACTAGTAAATACTACGTACAAGAGGGCCTTCATTTGATTTGGAAGGGCTTGCTGCTCTGCAGGCTACTGGAAAGAAAAGATATTGACTATTTATTTTTATATTAAAAACAGCACTCAGAGTAAAAAGAGAACTTCCCTAGCTGTATCTAAGCATTACTTTACGTTCCTAAAAAAAATTCTGAGGGCAAATTTGTTTGTTTTGGTTTTCCTTTGAAGAAACACATTAAAAATACTTTTACTAAATGGAAATAGCCCCAACCAACACTGAATTGAAAACATATTCTGATTCAGACTGAAACCGAACAGAAAATCATGTCAGAACTCTTCATTTGTCCTGAGTGCATATTTGATATGAATTAAATTAACACACATATCCAGCATATACCTGCCTGGCTTGCTCCCTTACTGCTACACAACTAGCCCTTTCAGGGAAAAGAAAAAAATGATCACTGTATTCCAACTGAACTGAAGAAAAAACTCTCTCTGATATAGAGGAGACGAGGAAAAAAGTATTTCAATAAGAGACAGGTCACGGGAACTTGTTACAGCACTGTTACAGACTGCAAACTGAACTACCGTGAGACAATGGGCAGCAGGAGAGCTGCAGGCACCTGGCCAACTCAAAAGCGTGCAGGGTGGAGTACAGAGCTGCTGTTCTTTCCCTCAAATATTCTGCTAACACTGTCCTTAAAGTACAAAATTCTCTGTCCATCTGGCAGAAAGATCTTCAACAAATTGACAAAATATTCCTGCAAATAACACCGAGAACTATCAAATAGGTATCTTAGAAAAAATCTCAGAATGTCTTAATTTAAGATTTCTTAAGGTAAGAAATCAGCAAGAATCATAAAATGGCCCTAAAATGATTAATATTACATTCTATGTGCTACAGACTTCCCTTTCTCCATCCATCTTTCTGTGCCTGCTCATTGCTAACACAACGCAACACTCACATTGCTAACAGCACATTACTTTTGCCTTGTACACAAAGCAAGTTCCAAACTGTTGTTTTTCTCCTTGTAATAAAGGCTGACTGAAGCAGCTAAGTTCCCAGAAGCAGCAGCAGTTGCAAAAGGTAACTTGCTGGTTTCACAGACTAGCTTGTTCAATATTGTTTATAAATCAGTTACGAAAACCTTGCTGTGCTGCAAACTATCCCACATCTGTTTGCACTTGCACTTTCCTTTCGAGCACCTGAGACCAACTACTGCTGGAAACAAAACTGCGGTGTAAACGGATCCTGATTTTGATAAATCATAATTTCTACCTTTATTGGAACATTACACAGAAAGTGATACATTCCTGTATTACTGCAAGCACAAGATATTTCCCAGCATTGAATAACAATAACATCTCAGTATTTAAGAGTTCAGTGAGTGCAAACTCTATTTTCGTGGGTTTCTGCTGCTTGCCTGGTTGAGACAGATACAATAGAAACTAATCACAGTGAGTAGGCACGAAGTTATATCACCAAACAAGTAATTATACTTTCTGCATTTACTCTGGGGCTGCTGGGATTTAGAATCATTAACTAGGACTGGCAAGGGCTGGGGCAAGGACACAGTTATGTGGAACCTCTGCAGAAAGTCTGGCTGACACAGCTGTCAGAAAATGTCTGAATCAGCAAGAGAACTCTACTATTTTTCCAGAAGAGAGAAATACAGTACCACTAAATGCCAGCTAATTATCAACTGGCTGCTGAGCACATCTTCCCTCTTTTTGGGCAGGGCAGATACCCAAACATCACTGCCCACACTGCTCTTCTTAACTGTAGCTGATGATTGCAATAGAGCATAAGAAAGGAGACAAGGACCTCTGTGTTCATAGACCTGAATACTCTAACCATGTTGCTATACTTTAATTAGCACTGACTCACGATACCTACAGTAGTAATTCTCAAACACCAGTCCACTGTTTTTTGTAAATATTTACTACAGTGCAGTGAAAACCATTTGCAAAAAAGCACGACTGCAGCCAATGAGGATTATTTACTTACCGGTGGGAAATCGAAGTCTATCTGGTTAGCTAAATTTAAGATGTAGTCGATTCGAAACTGGTTCTCTGGATTGGCTAGTTCAACTGGAGGTGCCAAGTTGCCCATTGCTGTCACTATTGTCTGCAGGAAAGTAAAAAACATTGCAAAATGTGTCTACACACCAAACTTTGAACAGTTAACAATAACAGCTTGTACGCTTACCTCTATAGCTTCTTTAATATTGTTCTTAATATCCTGAATTTTCATTTTCTTTTCCCTGTAATTAAATACATCATTAAATTTATAGACCATAAAAGCAGAGCATCTTTTTGAAACAGAACATGAAAAATATTCTAGCAAAACTATATCGTTAATACTGAATAAATTTCCTCAGTACTGAGTATTTTTGTAGATAGCCTCTGATTAAACATCTCAAATCTTCTCTCCTTACACAGTGAACATCTATTTGTTCCCAAAAGTGGACATTCAATTATGCTTAAATAAAAAATTACTGCTGTCTGACAGGAACCAAGACATCCTGCAAAATTAGCTGATCTTGATTCATTTTAATACAAAATACTAGAAATACCTGAAAGTTATTTAGAAAACATAAATTGGAAAGAAATAATAATAGAAAAGAGTAAATTACTATAAATAGAAATAAATGAAAGGAGAGCAGAGCACACTGAGTTACACACACACAAAAAAACAAACATGAAGATGATGTCAGCAGAAAAAGCTAAAGCAGAAATCTCAACCTTCAGACATTCAAACAGCTTGGGCATAAAGCCTACAATAAATAATAAAGGACTAAAGTGAATACATACAATTATTTTCAACTGCAAGCACAAGTGTAGGCTAGAAATCCAGTTTGAATGCTGCATGTGAGCATTCACACTTGGGATTAACTGCAGGCAAATCAAAATGCATAACAGGCTCAAGCAAACAAACTGTTGCCTCTGATATACCTGTAAGGAGTTGTACTGCCTGCCTTTTGCTATTCTGACAACAGTTGTTCTCAATGCTAAACAGCACCATCAAAAGAAATGCCTGATCACATGTTTGGTGCAGCCGGGCGTTCACCTCCTGGAGGTATGACTGGGATTGAATTCGTAAACTGGAACTTCACATAAAGCACTGGGATGAAGCTGTTACATTATTCATTTCTTGCTATGCACATAACAATACATAACATAACATTACTGCTTTGAGGTAAAGCAAATTAGCCAAGTTATTATTGAAACAGAACAAAAGACAACATCCCTGAATCATCTAACCGATCTTTTAATCTTCATCAAAATGTTTTACAAAACACTTGTGTTCCTAAATATACATCATTTATTTCTAATATTACTTATTTTGAAAACTCACATTTTCCAGAACGGCATCTCAAAGGCTCCAAACTACAACACTACACTTCTTTATTCTTTAAAAGGCAATGGTCACACTTCCAGTTTGCTGAGTACAGCTTCAAAATTTCAATTCACCCAAATAACGAACTACTCATGCTGTAAATGCTTTCTATCACTTCTTCCTTTCTGTATTTATTCACAATCAACAAAACGAAACTGAAAGCATATTCACTATCCAAGAGTGCAGAACAGCAGAACAAGAAGTACTGCTGGAATAACGGGGCAGACGCAGCGGTCCAAGAGTGGGGGGAATTTTGATTATCAGATGAAAGATTAATTGAACTGCTGTAAAAGGTCGGTCACTGAAAACAACCACGTGCCAGCTGCACGCCATGCTGCCTCACAGATGCAGGCTCACAGATCCCACCACACACACTGACACTGGGAAAGCAGATCTGCAGTGCAAGTCCTACAGACGCAAAGCAGACAGCAGCACCCAATCGCATCGCTCTGCGCGACTGGGCTCTACTGAACACATATGAATTGGCAGCAAAACTCTACCACAGAACAATGCGACTGTCCTCAAACATCAGCTCCTCAGCACTGCCCATAACAAACGTGTTCTCAAAGCACAAGGACACCAAAGTTTGATGCAGAAAGGAAATGAAATAATCAGTAGTTAGGAGTCAATTCCTGGGTCCACTAGAGCTCCTGACCCACCTTACACCCCACATTTGTACCTGAGGAGCACAGGTTTTGGCACTGCTGATGGGAGCAAGGCAA
>JAOWBP010004554.1:9666532-9680643 GCA_028571105.1 Tragopan temminckii
CTGTTGCTGCAAAGGAAGCAGGTGCTCTATGGTGCATGAAGCAGGCTTTGCACCTGCCAGCGCCAGCAGGAGCACCAAGAGCAGGTACACTTCTGTCAGAAGCTGCATTGAAAACCACTTTAAAAATAAACTTGCCCTTATCTCCGACAGCTCAAATGAAGTTTTACCATCTCAACAAGTTATCTCAGTTAAAGTATCTCTACTGCTAAGGAACCAAAGCTCACTCATGCCTTCACATTTTTGGTATCCTTCTCACACAGCAGCACCTTTACGTGTTAATGAAATCCCACTTAGGCATCCTACTGATGGACCTCCTGCAATTCCTGGGGCCTTTCCTTTAAATGCTTCCCAACAGTTTCACATTCCTCACGATGTGAAGACACTAGAGTAGGACAGACTATTTTAATAACTCCCTTATCAGTGTTGAAGTCCACTTTATTACTTACGCTTCACTTTCCCTCTTTTATACATCCAAGCTACATTTGTCTTTTTGCCACAATAAAACACACTGCCATAATTAACTAACTGACTTTCAAGTCCTTTTCCAATTTTACAGATACAATCTACATTCTGACTCCCATGAGACTGCCTTGCATTCAGCTATATTAAAACAAATTTATGAAGTACAACTTTTAAACATGTTATTCAGATCTCCCTGTAAAGAGTAACCTGACCTCCTCAGCATTAACCACTCAGCCAGCCTGCAAAGAGGGCTTTGGGACTGAAGCAGACCAGCAGTCTAAAGAATGACTTTATATACTTAGCCAGTAGTTCCCTGGGAGCTTTCCAAGAAGTGGTCCCACTCGTTGCCTTTATTATCCACTATCTATCCATAAGGCAGCTTTTACAGTGCCATAATATACATGCTGTTAATTCCCCACAATTCAGTTTTAAAAATCAAAATATAATGTGAACACATCATACTGGAGAAGAAAAGCACTGATATCAAACCAGCTGATGTTATCAATCAGATCTATCATCTTCCCAAAGAGGCGTAAGTTGACTCAAGAACATCGCACTAGATATGAAGCTACGCTGACTATAACGTTCCTCCTATACAGCCTTGTTGTGAGAAACCATAACTTAAAAAAAAAAAAAAAGGAGAAACCTGGCAATCTGGGCAATCTCTCACTTCTTGTTTCAAAAACGTGCCCATTCTAACAGATGCTCCTAATACACATCTTTGTCACAGATTCTAAGCTCCCCTCTTCTGTGTGCAGAGTTGTATAGGATGGATGCATTCTCCTCTTTTTCGTAAGGAATAAAATACTTATAGAATATTGTTGCTTTCTCTAAATAACAATGTATTATTTTACTTTCTATATTCAGTAATAAATCTGTGCTCAAACAAGATCATTAAAAGTAAAATATGAAAAAGTATATGTTTGGGTTTTTTTTTATAAGGGGTTTTAAGATCATGCAAAAGAATCAGAAATGCTTTACCAAACTCAGTCTTTTGTACTTTCTTCTAGCACTTCACTTTCCAACAGGGGCAAAAAGACACCGAGGTCACAGAACACTATGAAGTTCTTCAGTGATAAACATAAGGAAAGTAAACATACTGTTGCATAAGGTACAATTACATAAAATGAGGACTGTCCAATTAGGTGAAGGCAGAATACAGAGGCGACACGGGGCATCCCCAATTCCCAAGGGTTCACTGAAACTATGGCCCAGTGACACAGCTCACCCTCACATTCAAATCAAATACAAAACCAAAAGACAAAATAGTTACATTTGCAATTTTCGTGGATGTGTAAAATTGTGCATCTCTAGCTATAAATCTTATTGGTATCTACAAACGTTTGGTAGAAGCAGATTGCGTTCCTTTGAATAACTATTTTGAAACAATATTAACCATTTTTGCAAGCCAAAAGCGACAAGTTGCATCTAATTTGCAGGCATACATTGCAGCAGGCTTCAAAACCGCTACAGAAAACCCAGCGACTTCCTACTGCATAGAAATTTAACAACAAAAAAAATCCCATAAAGCAAATCTTCCAGAAAGTTGCATAACATACTTTCATAAAATACATCGAAAACATCAAAAACATTTAACACAGAACCCTTATTGGCAGTGACCTCTGCAGCTCTGCTTCCAAACGCTGGGAGCTGCAGTCAGGTCAGGACGTGGAGCTGGAGCTGCTCGCCCTGCACAGCGTGGCAGCCCGGCTCGGGGTATCACTGCCCCCCTGAGCACCCACGTACCCCACTGAGCCTCTCTTCTCTGTTTTCTCATTTGTTTCGTGAGAAGAACATCTCCTCAGCTTTGCACTCTGTGTACTTTTTTGGTTTTGTTTTCTCCGTGAAAAATACCAGGCTGCGTTTCGCAGACCCTCAGATCAGACAACCAAAATCATTTCAACAAATGGTTGTTGTGTCCTTGTGGCAATGAGCTTTTGATGATTAATAAATAATAAAAAAACAAAAAACAAATAAACAAAAACCTGATTTTTATCTTTATCTTAAATGGTCTTAAACCATAAAAACAACATAAAATCATTAACATGAAGCCATACCAATCCCTTCTGCAATTGAATTAAAATTCATGCAATTAATTGGTTAAACATTTCTCATTAATGACACTGCGAATCAAATTTAGCTAGCAGCTTTATTTTTAAGCTATTTAAGTTAACAAGGTTAAAAACAGACACAGCTCACTGAACTTGCTGCACCTCAGTGTCCCTTCACACAATTTTAAAAATGTTTTAAAAAAAACAATTTAAAAAAAATCAAGGAAGAGAGGAGCAAGGCAGCCCTTCTTACTGCAAACGTGAGGAAGAAACCCACTTCACTAAGCCTGCTTTCCCTCTGGCATTTTCTAATGCACACAAATATTTACACTATATAAACGTATTAGAATAGCAGAAATGAGATGACTTCACTTTGGAGGAACAAAGCCCTACGTGTGTGCACAGCCACGCAGACCAGGTTGGGGTATTTAGAGATTAGGAAGGCAAACAGAAATCCCTCAGCCAGCGGTGAAGCTGCCATTCGAGGCTGAACACAACACCTGCTGGGACCACACTGAGCCCCGGATGGAAGCCTCCACACCTCTGCTGCTGCAGCAGCTCAGCCCCAGGGGGGGCAGGAGGGTGCAGCTGGGAGAGATGATTATTTTCTGGGGCCTTAACTAAAAAGGCAAGCGAACACAATGCTTATTAAATAGCCCTTTGGAGAATGCAGTCAGCACCAAGAAGCTAATAGATTCGGTCACAAGCCATCCCTACCTCCACAGGAACAAACATCCCAAACATCTTCTCATCAAGACACTCCACCACTGCATTCCTCCAAAAGCAGTTAATTTGGTCCCTCAGCTGTCCCAAGCATGCCTTGATGTATTGCTGTTCCTGTGTAAGCAAGCTCAGCCGCAAACAACTAATTCTAATTAATTGTATGTTTATGCTGGAGTACAGTTATGAAAATTCTGCTTTAAAGCAGGTGTGGCTACAGTGGCACTATATCCTAAATGCTCTCATACGCACTAAGAATTCAAGATTCGATTGTCAAAGTAAGACAGAGGGCATATTATTTTCGATATGTAAGGATTAAAGTCATATAAAAAAATCCCTCATCAGTGGAAATGCTCAGTGTCATCCATCTCAGCTCTTCATCAGAGATAGGACACGGGCAACTCTAATACACAAATGCATGATGTATCTAAAAATAAAGGTACAGATAAATTTGCCTGCTGGATTATACTTCAAAGCATCAGCTACGTCTGCCTCAATCTAGAAGACACTCTGAAAGGATGCTGACAAAACTGGAAGCAGTGAAGTGTTTTTCACTATTAAAAATAATAGTAATAAAAAAAATCCTCTGGGAGAAAAGAAATGACACAGCACATCTCTGCTGTTCCTGAGCCGTCCCACAGAGTACCAGCAACGCAGGAAGCCAAGCAACCCAAGAAGCAGGAACAAGAAGTAACACTCATATCTAGATTGCTAGAAGGAGCTGAGCATTAATTAATAGTAAATGAGAACGTGAGGCAAAAATGCTACCATTTAACATAATGAAACAGGAAAAAAAATGCTACTAAGGGGAGATGACCGGCAACTGATAAAATATAGCCCTGTAGTGAATAAGGGGAATCTAAAGGGATCTCAATAATGTGAAGGCACAGTTTTAATACAAAAATGTAACATTCCATGAGTTTAAGACATTGAAAAGTATTCTGCTCAATTATAATGAAACGCAACCACTCACCTGGATAATAAAGCCATTTTTACTGGGAAAATCAGAGTACTGCCCATCCAAACTGCATGGAACTAAAGAAATTCAGTGAGATACCAGCATAGAAAGCTCTTCACACAGTGCTACTGCTCCTGTACAGCAGCTAGAGAAATGTAATCACTGCACTGTATGTTTGAGAAGAGCTGAGGAAAACCTGATGCACTCAACATTTTTTTTTTTTTTTTTCCCCAGAAAGAACACCAGAACATAGAATACAGATGTGCACTTTGTAGATCCTGAACAGAGTTGCCTCTAGGAAGCTATCTGAAGTTTTAGGGCGGGCATTTAATACAGTTTGTTATTTATCAAGTAACGGGTAAAACAGAATGATTATGTTGCACTGGTTTGTATTAGTAGATATTTGCCTCCAATCAGAAAACAGAGAAAAATACACCATTTCCACTTTGACCTGTGGACACAGAGTACAAACATTTCAAAAATTCGGGGCAAATAGAGGAAGAGTTCTTTTTAGCTGTTCTCTCTCAGACCCTTTCTGTTATACGGTTGTCCAACTTAAACCAGCCTTTATGCTGTGGCAGAGAATAATTTCCCATAGAGAAAATTAAAGGCTGAATGGAGGAGAGACCAAATTTAGAGCTCTAACAAGGAAAGGCAGGAGGAGTGCGTGCAGAGCTACACCAGTCATAGCACATACCAACTTTTGTGCAGGTAGCAGGAAAAATAGGAAAGAAAAAAAAAAAAGGAAGATAAAGAACAGGATGACATGAGAATATTTAAGGACCAGCGGTGTTGCAGCCAACAGCGGGGACACAGATGAGAACAAGGTCTGTATCAGTCAGAGGAAGCATGAGATACTTTGAGAGCTCCAGGCACCATGGGGAGGACTGCAGGCTGGAACTACTGCAGAAAAGATCCGGGAGACACAGAACAAGTTACAGAAATCAGACTTAGCTCAGAAACCACGTAACGGTTTATTTTCTGTTTGAGAAGGCAGAAGAAAAATCACAAGTTTTATAAAGACCAATGGAGAGGTTGCTTTATTTTTTAAACCGAAACTACTGGGCAAAATCCCAAACGACCACCAGAAATCACAACCCGCCTGGATCCGTTCACCACATTTTACACGTAGTTACATCCTAAGGTCTCACCTGCCCTCCTCTTCTGCTCCTCACAGTACATCACCCGTGTCTATTCCCCCCTCTGGTCAATGCCCTCCACGCTCTCTAGAACCACTCTGAAGCCTCCGACATCACGCTCATAGCTGCCTTTGCTCATTTTAAAAGCTTTTGTTGAATTTAAACCTCAAATACAAGGTTTACTGCTATATTTCTGTCCAGTCCCTTTACATGCCAAGTCATGTCTGCAACACATATCAGCTCACCGTAAGGGAGAGTTTTATACTGTTCTGGATTTATTTAAAATCAGAAAACTGAACTACTTAAGTGAAAGCACAAACATCGAGTTGCAATGCCAGCACAGTAACTCCGGGGCGGAGAGGTACTGGTGGCAGCTGAAATACTACTGCTTTGCTAGGAGAATGCAATGCTTCCCTTCACCAGCACAGATAAGATGCATGCTGCACTATAAGCAACACCTTTTTTGCATCTAATTATTAAAAAAAAAAAAAAAAGCTGATGTTCAGTTCTCACTTTCCTTCTCTCATGTAAATATGAGTTTCTTGAAAAAGCACAAACACACAAAACAGTTGCTTGAAAATAAAGCAGCATGTAAAAATGAAAGTCTGTGCATTCTCATGTCTGCACTTACGGTCAACCCAAGCCTACCACGAGCATCTAAAAACAGACAGAACAAACCCAGCTCTTTAAACTTTCAGGTTCCTTCACGCGCTGCTCGTCTGTATTACTTTGAGGAAACAACATCACATTGTTTTGTACACTGAAAAACTGAGCAGGGCACCCGGCTCATTCCTCCACCTATTGGAATATTCAGGGCTGCGGACACCAACGCTCTGCCAGGCAATGCACTGCTGCCATTATAAACGGTGGGAGCCTCCTGAAAGCTCACCCTGCAGTACTCAAACACACACTTAAGCAGAGATTTAAACGTTAAGTATTTCCTCATGTCCTCAGAAGGGAGTGTTTTCTATCTTAGGAAAAGGACCACAATAAACATGAGAAATTCAAAAACTGGAAACTTTTTTTCAGCTCATTTTTCTTCTATAGCATAACTAAATATTAGTACTGCTTCACTGAGTTCAGGCTGATTTTTTCACAGAACATTTTTCCCCCAAAAAAGATAACTTCGATCACATCAACACCACACTGAAGTTTCCAATGATTAAGGATTCTTTTGGTTTCCCTTAAGTTGTTCAACACCACCAGATACGACTTCCAATTCCTTTCAAAATGATGGAAGACAGCTTTCTTTCATTTACGTAAATATTTGACGTAACTATCACAAGCTACATGCAGTATTCAGTTCTTAATTACAGCACTTACTCAGTGTTGGTATAGTCTTGCCCTGTGACAAAACTCAATGGCACAGCTGTGCCAGCTGTTAGGACAGGACCCAAACCAGACTGCAATATGCACCTTTCTCCACTCCCCACCCAAATCCTGACTTCATGTTCTGTGGCACAAATCTCTGAAAACCAGTAACTGCTTCTTCAGCTGGACCAGAAGCATTCCCAGTCCAAATGAGCACACAGCACATTGCCAGCACAGTGACATCCCTCCTGTGCCTTGGAATGTGTGCTGAGAAGAAAACACTGTCAGACTCCAACCTCCAGGAGCCTCCTGACACACACAGCGATGCAGAAACGCACACTGAGCCTCCCTCCAGTTTTTCAGGGTTGCCCTAACACCAGAAAAAAAATGGTTTTGTTGCCAGGAGGGTAAAATACGATGCAGTCAGTTTGTTTCTTAGCTTTTTTCCTAGAAAAACATAACAAAACAAAAAACAAACAACCCACCATGGTATTGGTACACAAATCTAAATGAACTGTCAAAACAGAGCAATAACAACTCTGTATACAAACTAATGATAGCCACTGGGAGGGAATTCATTACTTTAAAATACTTAGTTATAAATATCATACTTTTCCCCATGAATAGTAATATTAATTCCCTTTAAATTCACACACACAAGAAGACTAACTTTAGAAAATAAAACATGGAATCGGATAGCAGAAGATAGGCATCATTTCAGTCACGAAAGAGACTGACAAAGCCCAGTCTTCCAGCCAACACGAAGTATTGGTTTACGTGAAATGACAGTCGAACTGAGCTTCCTTTTTACTGGATCAGACATATAAAGAAAATATCTGAAAGCATCCACGACTACAATTGCTTCCTCACAAAACTACTGAAATCTAGCTGAGGAAAGAGGAAGAAAAGAGTGCCAAGGCTTCAAGAGTCGACTTGGCTTACTTAAATTCACTACTAAGAGAAAGTAAATTTTCAAAGTACATGAGAAAAGCAAATAAAGTTGTCATCCAAGTCCTGAAAATAAAAGCTATTCAGTTCTGCTTCTGCCATTACCATCAGCGGATTTCATAAATACATAGACTTGTATTCAATGCTTAAAAATATCAGTTTATGAAATAAGGTCATCATTATACAACACTGTTTGGGCAACTAAGGCTGAGAACAGTTATTTGAAGTTCCCTATAACCTCAAGACTTCCTGAATCATAAATACTATTCAAACTTACTAATCACAAAGGCACATTCCCCTTATTTGTCGATCTTTGTAGTGGATTTCGTAAGTTACATTTCAACCATTTATTTCTGTCTAAATATTTCTGCCTGTCCCAGTTTTTCCCATGACACTTGAAAATTGCCTATTTCCCTCTGCCAATTTCCCACTTTCTAAAATGACACATCACAATGACCCTCTATCTTTAGAGTCTGTCAGCCAAACCCACATTGATCACAGAGGGGAAAGATGACTGGAAAGAAGTCAGTGAAAGGCCATCATCTCAGAAGCCATGCACCCTGGCCCCAAGATAACATAAAAGAATGATTTTTTCCCCCCTCTTCAACCTGCACTACGTATTGACATTAATTCCTCCAGCAAATTCCTTACTCCTCCTACTTAGCCCCTTCCATGATTAATCCTTTCTGGCTCTCATGAATTGCTGTATGAATTTCTGCACAGCCAAACAGAAAAGATTTTAGCTCCACCTTATCAGGATGCTGACAAAAGGCACTATGTGACAGCCAGCCTTCTCCTCTGGAATAGCCTCACGAAAAGACAGCTAAAGTGTTGAAGAAGAAAGGAAAGAAAGGAAGCGAAGTCCCAGGCTTCCTGCTACTACAAGACAATTTCAAACCTTTCTACATCACAAGGGGCCCTACTGCTGGCAATAACTCAAAGAGGAGAAAACTTGGTTGATACCATGTCTTCATCACGCTTACAAGGCAGCTCTTCCATGTTAAAGGTTAGGCATGCTGGAAGAATACCACAGGAAAGCAAACTCCTGTTATTTATGAAATTGCTGTAGGAATGCAGCAGTTGACACAAGACCAACTGGAGCCACTCTGCAAGAGCTGGCGGAGGCAAAGCCCTTCCAAACCCCCTCCAGAAGGTGGGCAGCGACTGGGCCTTGCTGCTCCAGCGCTCCACTCCGCTTACGAGCGCCTCAGTGCTGCTGTGTGCCACGTGCCACCTTCACAGCAGGAACAAGAGAGGCATTTCTGTCTCTAACTCAATTACAGATTATAAAAGATCACTGTTTTTTGTTTTTTTTTTTTTTTAAAAACAGGCTTTACTGTAGTTAACTTAGCTAAAACTTTAACCACCTTCAAATTCACCTTAGCACTGTTAACTATTAAGCACTTTAATTACCTAGAACACTTGATTCCATACAGTTCCTCAGATAACTAATTAGCTAAAACTATCAAGGATTGAAATCCCAAAGGAGATTCTTCTGGTTCTGTAGAACTGCACAGGTTTCAGCTTGCTAATGCTACACCTCTACACGAGGCCAGTTTACACACACAGGTGTAGGACAACCGTCCCTTCATCTGTTTACAAGCAGAAAACAAAAGTCCCCACGTACTCAAAGGAAGCCAGTGCGTTTAGCACTGCTTGTCCTGTGTCACCACCAGAAACTGAGAGTTTTTGAGTAGCACTGAAGAAAAACTTTTGATTCCCTTGTTTTTATAGCACATTACACATCACAACAGGTATCCTCTTTCTGCTTCAAAGGTCAATTATCAGAGGGCAACCAAATCAAAGGCAAACAAGTTTTAGATAGGACTTCAAACTAGACTTCTTTCAAGCCACATGAATAAGCCGCATCAAGAGGAATAATTCAAAACTACATCTGTGCACATGGACTCTAACACTGAAGAGTGTCTTCATCTCCAGCATACGAGTCTTCGCAACCTCTCTGCTGCTATGCATCACATATATGCTACGTGATTGGCAGCAGGGCTGCGCTGGCATAGGGGCTGCAAGGTAATCCCACTCCTTTGCTAGGAGAAGACAGAAACCAGCAGAAGCTGCTGAGGCCAAATTTGCCACGTTGCCCTGGAATCCAGTGGCATGTTCAGCTTAGCCCAAGCCTACAACACAGAAGTGAGACACTTAAGAAAGCAATGCTGCTGCCAGTCTGTGTTCCAGTCCCTCGCCAACTCTGCAGGCTTTGTATAACGGGTCCCTGAGATCCCAGTCTCACACAGATTTTGGTATGCAGCTCACAGGCTTCGGACGGTTATCCACCAATGCAATATATCATTATCTACACATCAGCATCATCTCTTTAACAGCATTTGTATGCTTAGTAAATGTAGAACTTTGTTGGTTACACGGATTGATAATTTTAAAAGTATCAAGGATGCCCATTTTAATGATGAAAGCAGGAGATTTTGAGAGCTGCTACATCAAAGTCAACTCATGCAAATCTGTTAAGTTATGCAAGTCTTTTAAGAGGTCTTTACTAAAAAGAGCAGCCAAACAATGAAGACCACTCAGCAGAAGTCAGATGTAGGACCAGGAACTTAGGAGAAAGAGTTGTCCTGAGTTAAGAAAACATTCCCTACAAAGAGGAGCTAAAACCACATAGCGTACCACAGAATGTAACTTACTACGAATCAGCCTGAAGTTTCTTTCAAAAGACTGTGTACCTGATCCTAAACCAGCATTTGGGGATTAGGAGAAAGTATTGTCAAGGCTCCTTAGGTAAACATTTAGCTCAGACATTCTTACTAAAGAATTAATATCGCAAGAAAGCTTAATCTGCCCAAAAGAATAGGACACACAGAATAAATGACACTGACTATAAGGTAGGAGGTGCTAACACAAAAATACTGTTTGAAAACAAAAAGGCAAAAACAGTAATATCACCTAAAAATTTTACTTAAAAGGAATAAGGTCTAAAATTCCAACACCTTAATTCAATTAGAATTGATTTAGCAGATTTTGGTACATACACACACAAAGATGCTTGCCACGCCAACATCCGGATCTCTTCCAACTCCCTACTATGGTTAGGTGAAAAGTCTGAGGAAGATTTGTTTTCTAACAAAGAAGAGATTTCCATTTTTCATATCTTAAAATGCCATTCCCCTCCTCATTATGATCAAATAACTGTATAGACTTCAAGCATAGAAAGAAAATCCTTTAGAAACATAAATCACAAACATCTGGACAAGCAAAAGCAAAAGAAGAGAACAAAATCTGACCCGCTGTCCTAGAAATACATATCCCAATCTTATTTTGTGAAGAGAAACCCTGCTTGCTCTAAACAAAGAAAACTGCATTCATTTTGTACACTAACAGAAGGTGTATTTACAGCAGTATAAATCAATGCGTGATAGCAGAGGTAAATTAGTGTCAGCCATGTTGTGAAAGAAATCATAGTGAGAAAAATAAAAATTAAAAAAAAATCAAAACACAAAACTTGAGCCTTGATCAAATCAGCTGCACTGAACCTGGACACAAACCATCCTACACCATTAGCTCCTACTTCTTACTGGGGCCTGACTTTTTCAAGTTAATGCCTATCAATCTCATCTAAAAACACATACCCAGATTCTACAGAACATGAAAAGGCAGAAAGAAGGAAATATATCAAGTTGTAAAACAAAACCATCTACCGTGTGGAACACACACATAAGGTAAAGTGTAAAGAGAAAAAAAAACAAAAGTACTTACTCAGCATTAAATCCATTCACATGCAAAATTCTCATCTGTTTGACTATTGTGCTTTTACCAGATTCACCAGCACCTGGAAAATGAAAGTAAATCAAATTGAGAAGGAAGCATGAGTGATAAGGGACATCATTTCTTCTTCATGGTAAAATCAAGAAAGTTGGTTTTCTCAGCACAAGAGTGAAAAGTGAAAGAAAAAGAAGTAATTGCCACTGGAAACTTCAGTTGTAGCTAAAAATAAACGCCCAGCTCAAGTCATGTGTCAGATCCGAATCTTGGACCATTTCACTGTCCATTTTTCCAGTGTCAATGTTAAAAGCAGACTGCGAGGTCTGGAAGGAAAAAGGACAACTTCAACGCTTTACAGAGGACAAATCAGAGAACATCAAAATCTGCTTCTCTCGTCAACACCATCCGATGAAGGGAAAGACTGAGTGGAGTCCCGCTTAAAGAGAAGTGTTTTTGTTAGACCCTTAAAATACATTGTTTGACTGCAGTTATCACCACCCAATCAAAAGTGTAACTTAAATCACAAAAAATAAGATATATGGATACTCACATCTGAAAAGGAAAGGCAACCCCTTAAGCCTCCACCCACAAAGCTACAGAAGTCTCCTTTCTCTGATCCGTGCCTTGGAAGCAGCCTCCCACCCCCTCTATGTGCTCCAAACCGATCCCACACCCAGTGAGACATTAAGGACACCTCTTATGGCTGCATGTTCCAAACAGGCCCCCACCGCTCTCCTCTCAATTCCCTCATATACCTGAAGTACAAACAAATAAATAAATAAATACTCCACTTCCTCTTATTTCCATAAGTAGTCGTATTCTATTTCTGCTGTGCTGCACGGATGCCAGTGCACGAGGCAGCCCATCTGCCCATAGCACCCATTTTCCCATGCACACGGAGAAGACTCAAACAGCAGCATTTAACTGAGCTGCTCCATGCTGCCAGATCAGCTTTCTATATAAAGCAAGCATGTTTTTCTAAGAGTAGTATCGCAACCTGGTAAAATTTAGCAAGATTCTCTTCTGCATCTCCTGCTGCTTGTTTATTCCTCTCCTCGCCCTGTGTCTCAGCACCAGGAAGGCATGTGGCAGAACGGGCACCGAGGCACAGCCTGTGCTCCAGGATGCCAGGCCTCCGTAGCACACGCTGACAGCACAAGCCTCCATTTTGAGCCTCATGTTCAAAACTGTATTTTAGCAGCTACACTTCAAAGTTCGTTTTCTGACAGATGCACTCCTCTCCACTTTCTCCTTTCTTTCCCTTCCCTTCCCCCTCATGAATTCCTAACAGCCCTGCTTTTCTCTCCGTAAAATCAGTCTGCACGTTTTGCCACAATACCAGAGCCCCGCTCCTTTCCCCTTGCCTTGCTGACCGGTCGGTAAGATGCAGGGAGCAGGGCTTGCCTGCATGCTCTGTGCAAGCAGCACGTCCCCTGAACCATGGCTGCGATGGACGCGCTGTGCCCGGCTGCACCCCTCGGGCACACATCCTGCACCCCCATCACGGCAGGCAGAGACACTGAGCACCTCCAGGGGGCACAGATGGGGTCCTCCTCACAACAGCAAATTGTTCAGGAGCAGTAACACATGCTAAATCCCTATTTCCACTCCTGACAAAATTTCAGATTTGACTTTAAATTATGTCTGCTAATCAAAAGCACTTCCAGCCAAGATCTTGATGTTGCTAAGTCCAAAAATGGAGATTGCCGTTGCTGCAAATGCATACAGCTTGGCATTGACATACCTGGCTTCTCTGGATCGGATACAGCAGCAGTGAACCAAAATTAAGTGTTACAGCCACATTTCTGAACAAGCCTATTTCCGTAACTGGCAGCTCGTTACGGCTCTGTTCTTGCAAACAACGATGCACACGTTTTAACTTCACCACCAAGGATAGTTCCGTGAATTTCTGCCTGCGGACGGAGCGGGGCCTGCGTGCAGCAGGATGGGCTGCGGGCTCACCGAGCTGCAATTCTGTGGCATTATTTGAATGTGATGCGAAAACACTGAGAGTGCCCCGCACTTTCAGAGCGTTCGGTGGTTCCACGTAACGTGTCTGACGAAGCAAAAGTAACACCACGGAGACGTGAGCCTCACTACTTGCTCAGTAAGTTTCTGCTGCAGACTGCCCACAGCGGGCGAGGCTGCCAGCAGCTGAGCCAGCACAGCCACACGCACAGAGGACCCTACGGCCACCGCTACGCACCTGCAGCGTTTCATTCGCAAACATCCAAACAATTTTTCAGTCACCCGAACTGAAGAAAACAAAGAGAAGAATCCAAGTAAGCCCTCGCGTGTCACAGAAGCGACCCAGCCGGTGAGGAACGGTTCCGTGCACGCAGCGCTCAGCCCCGGCGCGGCAGGCCGGGCTGCTCCCTGCGAGCTCAGCTCCAAACCGCGCTGCTGGAAGATCTCTGCTCAACGCCGATCGACTTTTCACGGGTGCCGCCGCAGCTCCAGCACGTTACACCTCCCTCTTCGCACGGGCGGTTAAAGGCTGCCGCCGGTCGCGGCACACGCCGCAGCCCGTTCCCCGCCCGCTGCGGCCTGGCCTGTGCCGCTCGCCGAGCCCCGCGCTGCCCTCGTCGCGCCTTGCGTTAAAATACTCCCGAACGCTTCGAAGCCGCGAGTGCGGCAGCGTTCGCTCCCCGATAACCGTTCCGGCCCTCTCTTTCCCGTAACCCCCACCCGCGGTCCGGAGCGGCGGTTCCGTGCCGCACGCAGCCGGGGCGGACCGCCGCCGCCTCCCGGCTTTGGCCCGCCGCCGCCCCCACCGCCGCGTGGCTGACG
>JAOWBP010004554.1:9680743-9695949 GCA_028571105.1 Tragopan temminckii
GGTCGGGGAGCGGCTCCGCGCAGCCCCGAACCCGCGGCCCCGGACCCGCTGCCCGCTCTGCGGCTGTCACGGGGCTGAGGGAAAAGGTCGGCACCGCTCCGCCGTCACGTGACCCGCGCTCCGGGCCGGGCGCGTTGCGAAATGCTGGAAACTCTTGTGTTGTGGTTTTATTTCTTTTTTTTTTTGTCTTTAAATTCCTTTAGTTTCCATGAAAATTCCCCTAGTTTACCTGAAGATACAGGCAACCAGAGCTCTCTTTTTTTTTTTTTTTGTCTCCGTACAGAACCTACCCCCGGCCTCACGAGTACCTGGACATCGCCGAGCTCCCGCAGAGCTGGGACTGGAGGAACGTCAATGGCGTCAACTACGCCAGCACCACCCGCAACCAGCACATCCCTCAGTACTGCGGGTCCTGCTGGGCCCACGGCAGCACCAGTGCCCTGGCAGGTACTGAGAGCCGTGTTCTCACCAGCCAGCCTTTGCCCTCAGTGATTCGTAGCTCTTTGCTGAGCAGAGGGTGTTCAGTCTGAGCTCAGAAAATAGCCGGTACAAGAGCAGCCAATGATTACGTGAGGGGGGAATACTGGGACGGTTAAAAAGCTGTTTGCAGAAGGATTGTATCTGTAGTGCCTGCCAAGCTGCTGTCTAGAGCAGGAATTCGGTGTTCTGTTGAAGGAAGCTTATAAACACGAGGAAGACTGACTTTTTACGTGGCTTGATAGCGACAGGACGAGGGGGAATGGTTTTAAACTAGAGGAGGGGAGATTCAGGTTAGATGTTAGGGGAAGAATTTTCACTCGGAGCAGTGAGGCTGTGACTGTGCTGCCCGGAGCTGTGCCCCATCCCTGGAGGCTCCCAGGGCCAGGCTGATCTGGTGGGAGCAGCCTCCCCATGACAGGGATTGGAATTGGATGGGCTTTAAAGTCCCTTCCAACCCAACCCATTCTATTATTCCCCTCGGAGGGGCAGCGAGGGTAGAAAAAGATACAAAAGCAGTCAGTGTGTCCCCATCCCTTTGTTGGTAGCTCAGCCTGCTGCACCCCCTGCTAAGGCAGCAAAGGGCCCTGCTGTGCTGCTCGGAGACATGAGGAAATGAAAGTTTCCACTTATGAGAAGGGCCCTGTTATTCAAATGAACTGACTACCACAGTATGCAGACAAAGCTCTGACAAAGTGTAGCTGAACATCACATGCCTAATAGGGTTAGAAAAGCAGTTGTGCCAGTTAAGATTGTTAATGCCCTGCGAGAAGCACCTTGTGCATATTGATCAGGAAGCCCTTCTGCCAGGTAAGCGGCTACTTCAGACAAAATAAGGCAGCAAGATGGCAATACTCATCTGAGAGCAGATGGTGAGGTGTTTTCACGGCAGCATGGATATACTTCTGAAAGTTTTTTAACCGCTTTAAGCTTGTGACTGCTGTTACCTGGAGCCAGACAGCTGGGCTGCATGGGCTTATGACTAGCATGCTGGTTTCATGATTTGTATTTTGATTTGAATTAAGAGCTCCAGGGCACTTCAAGGGTTTGAACAGATCTTATTATCTGCATCTTTTTGCTGAGCTTTTAATGGAAAAGGCTTGTAATGAAAACCCACAACCACTCAGCCTGCCTCGTTCTATGTGCCTTGCTGCAATAGAGGCTTTTCCAACCACAAACACTGTTGCTTACAAGTAGTTACAGGTTCAGTGAAGGAGACTGTTTTAACACTAGATGCAGCATTTAACAGCCCACAGGCTCCAGTAACAACTACTTACGGCTTATACTTTTTTTTTATATTGCAGATCGAATCAACATAAAGAGAAAAGGTGCATGGCCTTCCGCCTATCTCTCCGTGCAGAATGTGATTGACTGTGCTAATGCAGGATCCTGTGAAGGTGGAGACCACACAGGTGTTTGGATGTATGCCCATGACCACGGGATTCCAGACGAGACCTGTAACAACTACCAAGCTAAGAACCAAAGTATGATGCCTGTTTGCTTTGCGGGAGGGTTTCAGTCCAAATGTAGATGATCTTGATCATTTCCTGAGTTTTCCATTTACTCGTTCCTGCCTTTCAGTGTAGTACCTGCTACCTGACTAACAGAACAGGTTTCTGTGTGTCTTCCACTCTAGCTAGACAGCATAACACGAATCGTGTCCAAACAAGCTAAACCACCTAAATTGTCTAAATTTAATCTCTAAAGTCAGTGATACATAATCTCTAATGTACCAAAATGCTTAGGAGTATCTCCTCGATCTAAAAAAAGAAGAAATGAAATGTTTGTTCTAGTATTACTGGAATGGTTTCTGTTTTTGTGGAGAAGCACACTTCATCATCAAAGCACTTGTGCCTTTTCCGAAAAGAACAGTAACTAGTGATGATAGAAGCTCCAAGTATAATTTCCAGAAAAACAATTAGTTCATTAAGAGATATGTATTAGTAATTATTCCTTATAGGATCTTCCTCAAATTAAGTGTAAAAAATAAAATAAAATAATAATAATAATCTTAGTATGCTATCATTAATTCACTTGGAGAAAAGCATTCTCTTGTGGTGATAATTTTTTTTACTTTACAGAGTGCAAAAAGTTTAACCAGTGTGGAACATGTGTCACTTTTGGAGAATGCCACGTGATTAAGAACTACACCCTCTGGAAAGTTGCTGACTATGGTGCTGTCAGCGGAAGGGAAAAAATGATGGCAGAAATCTATGCTAATGGACCAATTAGGTAAATAAATACATATATATTAAAACTAAAAGGTAGAAAAAAGCAAATGTTTATGTACTAGTAATACTTGGATTGAAATATCTGGAACTCAGTCTAATGACTGAAGTGAATTTCTGTGCTCTAGCAGATGTTAGCAGCTCTGCACTAATGCACATTTCAGCTTGTTTGTAGATAAACTGAGCTCTGAAGTCAAAATGCAAAAAAAGGGTGGTTTTTTTGTTTGTCGTTTTTTTTCCTTTTTAGCCAGGCCTCCAACCTGATTCCTGTGTATAAAGATGCTCGCTCTGTTTCATTACAGCTGTGGTATAATGGCTACTGAGAAGCTGGACGCTTACACTGGAGGACTCTATACCGAGTACAACCCCTCACCCACAGTGAATCACATTGTATCTGTGGCTGGCTGGGGTGTAGAAAATGGAACAGAATACTGGATTGTTCGTAACTCATGGGGTGAACCCTGGGTAAGGAAGCATGGGAAGAAAGATGCTTACAGAATTACTTTAGAGGAACAGTGGAGTTTTCTCCACTTGCAGAGAGGTAGTTTTTCTACTTGCAAAAGTAGTTTGCAGCTAGGGAAAATAAAACTTTCTTTAACTGAAAATCTAGTTCAATTAAAAATGGGAACTACCTAAGGTGAGGACTGAGATACTTGGCCAAAGTCACTTAGCTAACATCTACTCGATCTCAAATGCTGCCCTTTGTTGGGCATACACCTTCTGTTACAGGCAGGTTGGTTGTAGGCAAAAATCAAGTCTTGTATCAAGTCTTGTAGGATATTTATCTAAAGGGGATGTAAATTCACCACAGCAAATTGCCTCTTCAAACAAGATTGTCCTGTGAACCTAGTGCAGTGCTTCTTCGGTGAATTCCTAGATTCACTTCTAGATCATTCCCATTTAGAAAACAGAACAGATTCAATAGCATAATTACAATAGCATAATTATGTTTTCAAAGTCACAATGTCTCTGCTTATACTGATGCAAACTAATTCTCTGCAGGGTGAAAGAGGCTGGCTCAGAATTGTGACAAGTGCATATAAAGGTGGAAGAGGAGCAGAGTACAACCTTGCTGTTGAAGAGGACTGTGCATACGGAGATGTTATCCTTCCTTGATTCTACACCGTACATTTTTTTTCAGTAACTTTGGAATCTTCCCAGCACAACCTTGTTCTGTTTAAAGAATAGTCTAAAACTTTCACAGCACAACTGTATCATACTGTTGTGCAAAACTAGCCCAGATAATGCCACACTGAGTCTTCAAAGTAAAATAAATACAAAACTGCCTTCAGATAATTATTTAGAATTTAAAAATTAAAGAAGTAATTTACCTATGAAAACGGTTGTCTGCCTTGTTGCACAGTACTTTAACCATACTGTCTTCCAGAAGCTGTATGTAAATCTTTGTGTGTACTTTTTTATAAATACAAATTACATAGTGTACTAAGACAGAAAAAGTATACACGGTATTTGGGGCTAGAGCTTATACTAAAGTAACAAATAATTGTATGATATTTGCTTAATACTTTATGCAGATTTTAAAACAAACTTAAGTCTGGACATGATATACACAAAAACTAAATCCTCCTTGGCCTCCTAGAGAAAAAATGTTGCTGTAAGTCTTATTGTTTTTATCCAACCAAAGTGATAACAGGATTTAAATCTTTCATCTGTTTTAACTCCTTGCTTCAATTTATGACTACCTTACTGCCTTTGATATTTTGCTTCTAGAAAGGCAAAGAATAAATTGCTACAAGCCAGAGCTTTCCTCCTGCTCACTAATATGAAGGAAGGCCGCAAAATTCTCTTCCCTAAAACTGAGTCAATTACTAAGTGGCAATTAGTGCCGTATCAAGTGTCACTAACTGGCATTGTTAATTGTATTTAATAAACTGACAACATTATCTTAAGTGATTGTATGTAATTTTAAGAGCTTATTAATACTTGTTCATTGCTGTACCTAACAAGAAGTCTTACACGGCAGGCTAGTTAGCTGAGGTAGTACTGCTTTAACTGAACTTGTGAGAGGGCTGCTCAGTGCCACAGTACGAAGGTAAGTTAGGGCTGGCAGAGTGGTGAAGACCCACAGATGAATAAGGCTACCAGAGTCAAGGGTAAAATTAACACTGTTGTGCTGTTCTGATTCTCTTTGCTATCTAAGAACATGTTTCAGACTAGAATTTGGCCACGTTCCAGCAGGCTGGGATACTTCAAAGCCTGTCTTCTTCCTACACGTAAGAATCGTACTCTGATCATCAAGTGTTGATCACCCACCATTCACCTCTTCAGCGTTAAAGATGATCTGGAACAGACATTTTAACTCTAGACAAAAAGACCAGGAATCTCACGAAGTGTGTTGGGTAGTTCCATGTGCCTCTTTGCTTTACCTTAGTAAAGTGACTTCACAGTGCCACTAAGGATTAATTCTGCCAAACTGCAGTGCCTATTGTAAGTTAAGTCTCATTCAGCAGAACAAGGGAGTGTAACAGTACTGACAATAGCACTGTTAAGTATTAACTAATCAAATACCACTTACGTGAATGCAGAATTCAAGTGTTTAGAGGAAGTGATAATAAACTGGAACACTGAGGAATGTGAAGAAGTTTGATTTGTTTGAACAGCTGGCAAATTTGCAACAGAGGCAGGAACAAACTGCTCTTGATTATCACTAAGATGATATATGAGGCGGGGCTACAATCTAAAATGAAGATTTGTAGGGCAAGTTTCTGCAGCTGCTAATTCAACTAAGAGAGGAAGTCAGGAACCAAATATGTATGATGGATGATTCGACATAAATATTATGAAGAGAAGATCTCATGCAAGTTTAAGCACTTAGTTATCTACTCAAAGATGTGCACAGAAAGGAAGGTTTGAAGCTGTGCCTAGAAAACCTGCCAGCGATACGAAGGAAGGGCTGAAGAAAGGAGTGAAGAATCTGTACAACCAGCTTCTGTCTCAAGCCGTCACGGCAGCCTGGAGTTTCCATTCATAAATCGCCGACAGCAGAAAAGAGCAAAATGATTTAGGTTTTTAAATTTATAAAGCAGTTGGACCTAAAATTTTCACCATTGTCTTTTAGAAAACAGGTTTTTCAAGAAGCAGATGTACTTGTCAGGCACGCCCAGGCTTGTTTGTGCCCCTTTTAAACACTTTACACGTACAGGGAGAAATCCAGGTTGATGAACAGAAACAAAGAGTGGACTGATACTTTGTAAGAAGTCTCTGGAAAAGAACAGACCTTTATTTAAAGATACATTAAAATCTTGGGTGTAATCCCGCACTGTTTAGTATCAACCAGGATAGAGTAGAGATAAATATTAAAAAAACCAAGCCACATCACAGTAACAAAGTTTTTGCATGCTTATTTTTCAGACAGCAATAGAATTCTGATGTGGTAATGAAACTTACCAGTAACATTTAACGCATCTATTTAACAAAAAATAGATTCTGAAGGATGCCACACTCACATCAGATTCATGTGTTAATACAAAACTAACCTTGATTGTTACAACTCCATCTGTATTACATAAAATGTGGGTTTTTTTTCATAGCAGTATGTGTGTAGGATATTTAGAATTCTAATATAATACAAAGGTGAGGGAGAGGCGTTATGGATTTTCTGCAGCACAGAACATAAGATTTTTTTTTCCTTTTTTAAACTCACAAGATGAAAGCTGACAGCATTCAAGATTTAATCATCAGAGAACTATCTGAAAAATGTTTTCAGTGGGATCTACCTGCCCCGTTCTTCAGGTTTTTACATATATTACACATAGAGTCAGAGACAAGTTCTGCAAGTAGCTGAAAAGAACATTCTTTGAGACAAGTCTGCCTCCTGCTGCCCTCTTCAGAATATTCAGGTTTATACTGTCTATACTATTTGTTTAACATTACAAAATCCTTCAGTATTATTTCATCTTCCAAATTGCATTAACAATCCTCTGACAGAAGGCTTAAGGTCAGCACGCAAGTCAATCAAATGCCCTTCAGCCCTTTCTTCCTTTTTTTTGTTGCTGGATTGCCCAGTTACAGAACCTCACTGGTGGAGAATATGTCAGAGCAGTGACCACGTGCTCTGCATTCTTGACTTTTCCACTGCTTAGTTCATCACGATAAAGTTAGATTTGCAGTGAGCTTAAAAGAAGAAATGAAATAAAGTGTTCAGTACATTACTCCGATTTACTTGCTTGCATGTGGATTTCTCTATTATGTTATTAATCAGGATTTTAAGAACCAGATCACTTTAGTCCAGGAAATGGCCGTACTATGAAAGACTACTTCCTTCCTTTACTTTCTCTAAGACAGTAGTACCTCTTCAGAAACAGCATTTGTCTTTAAGTTCCTCACTACTACTCAGATTTCTAATTAAAGGAAAATTGCTAAATATAGGTCCATAAAAATGAAATCTGTTAAAATATCTGGCAGGCAATTCCTAGTTTAGCAATCCTCCTCCTAAGCGTTGTTTACAAATTGTAACAAATACACAAAGAAGCATGACTTACCTATAAACTCAGTGACAGGATCATGTTCACCTTCTGTTTTAATAGTACCTGCAATACTTTCATTCTCCAAGATTGGAAGAAAAAGCTGTACGAAGTCTGAGGTATATGGAGGAGCAATCACATCCAGCACCTGAAATGGCAGACAAAACAGGATCATTCTTCCAGGTAGACAAGTGGTAGAGGCAGCATTTAATTCACAATCCTCTCAAAGGCATTCAAGTAGTTGCACTTTTAGGACCTTTTTTTCTCCATACAAGTTATCAACTACATATTCTTGTGGTACTCTACCCATTACTTCAATATTTTCAGAAATCAAAATTCAGTAGACATATATTGCTCAGAATCTGCTTTCTTACCGTCAAGAATTTTTGAATTTGAGGCAAGCTGACTTACTATCCAAACATATACATCAAATATTAAAGCTTATTTCTATACGTTAACAAACAATTTTTGCTGCTGACCTCTGTAACAAAGTATCTGATGAGAGAGATATCTGTGTCTAACTTCTCCAGGCATTTGCGGATATAGCTGACAACAGGCAGGACGTATCCTCGACTAAGTAAGTGCACCATTCTATCCAAGAGAGTCTTCTTCAGTTCCAGCTGATAAGGAGGGAAGAATTGGAGGTGGGAAGAAAACCAACAGGTCAGGACTCACTCTCAAAACAGTACTATTTTCATTGCTTTTTTTCATGGATTCAATATCTGCTCTGATGCTTGCTAACCGTGATCATACTCCTAAATTAAACTCTTAAGGCTGCTGTGATAACAACTGTTATTCTAAGCAAGCATATATAATATGAAGGAACATAAAAAAGGAATCCTCTGAGAATCACCTGCTCCATTACGTCAAGCTGCGAATGTTCTGTTTCAAAGAGTTTGACAAGAAGTTGTAAAACTTGTGGATGAAGCAGCTGATGGCACGTACTGATCTGCAAACAAGATGAGAAAGTATGCTCATCAAAACTTCACTTTAAAAACCAATGTGCTGGTCCTAGTAGAAAAGTTTGCACTCATATTCATTGTCAGAGGTAAATTCTTTTATAAAAAATTATTCCACTACACAGAGCTGACAAATCCAAATAACTGAATAGAAACAGATTCATCTTTGTATGTTTACTGACCGTGAATTGGATTTAATTCCAGTTACAAGGATAAAAATTGCTTTTGCTCTCAACAGGACTTATTTGTACATTTCTACCTCGTCCAATAATGCCAGATGAACTGGAGTGTGATCAGTCTGCAGCTGGAAGTATCGGGGCTCTGACACCGTCCAATCCACCCACTTTAATACACCCATTGCCACCACTGGAAACCTGCAGAGGAGGAGATCACTTTAGAAGAGGACCATCCAAACAACCAACCACCATCTTCCAGTATATTCTAATGATTGCTAGAATTTTATAGTTTAGCTTAGGCCAGAACTAATAGCATTTGAAAAGCTTTGATTGAAAACTTGTCATCACATTGAGACGAGTCCTATCAAAAAAGAAGGAAAAAAAAAATAGGCTGGAAAAAAACTCTTTCGATAAGATACTTCCTGCTCAGCACAAAATGCTAAAAGCAGTCAACATAATTAATATACACTCAAAGTTTGTTGCAGTTTGTTCAATATCTGCTACTTCATAGTGTTAAGAAGAGAAGACCTATCTATTGCTAAGAAGGCTTCATTAGGAAGACAAAACAATCTGTCATCCTTTTCCAGTGGCAGAGCCAAACTTGCTCTGCAATGTGAGAGGGGCAATTTGTCAGTGTCAGCCAGAATTTATGTCCTCATGAAGGAAGGATTTCAAGAAGCCAAATGTATAATTTTGAAAGCTGCTTTCAGACCACATGTCACTTGTTCTGAAGTAAGGATGTTCTCACAGAGCTGCCCACAAAGGCACTTCCCTGTAGCATTACTCATAAATGGCACTTTCCTTCCAACAAAGAGAAGTTGGGACTGGTTTCTCTGCTCACCTGATGCACTGATAAAGAGTGCTCAGCTCTGCAACCAACTCTGATGCTCCTTTGTTCTCATTGCAACACAGATTGTGAACAGTTTCAATGGCTTTTGAAGTTGATTTCAGCTCATCCTTGTTTATGCTCACTCTCTTGTTCTGAAAAATGCAAAGTTTGAATACAAAACCCACAAACATACAGGGAGTTTCTGGTTAATTAAGCAAAGGAATTGTAGCTTGCCATAACCCTAAGATTACTTCGTATTCCTCAAAAGTTAGATTCATAAGCAAGCTTTAGAAGAAAAAAAGTATCAATGAGCTGAAATAAAAGGATACTTGATTTATTTAATTCCTCGGTCACTGATAATTTTTCTTCTGAAAACTTGCCTATGAATCCTGAAACATTTCTCACTAAAATAAATAAACCAAGCCATTTTAAAGTGACCAACTTAATGATCATGCATTTATTCACCACAGTTAGACTGTAGGATGAAAAGAACACATTATGACCAGGACTGAACTTTACCTTTTTCCACATCTCCACTACACTAGCTGCATATGCCAGTATGTGAATGTATTTATGCTTGTGGTCCTGGTTGATCTTAGCACCTGGTTTAAACAACGACTGCATGAAGAGGTCCAGAAAGGCAGGTACTCGGATCTGAAGAAAATGAACAGTTTATTGGAGTCTGAGAATTATGAGAAAAATGTACATTTTTTATCTGATATGCCTTCCAGAGAATGAGACATAAAAAAATTCCTCCTCAAGAGGAAGTTAGATGGTTTTCTGAAGAGATCTGAAGTTTTGACAACCACACTCAAAAAAAACAAACAAAAGAGCAGAAAGTTACAAATACTGCAGAAAGCAGCATGATTCAAGTATCCAAATGCCATCATTTATTACCAGAACTCATGTGAGAACAAGGCAGCGAGAAACCTGAAACATGCCCTTTAGGACTGCTCATAATTGCAAAATTGATTTACTTGTTTGTTTTAAGGAAGGAATTTAATTCCTTACCTCCTACCTATTAGGAAGTTTTAAAAATTAATTTATTCTATGTAAAAAGACAGCTTGAAATAATAATAAAAAAAAACAACCATGCAATGAGCCAATTCAAAATACAATATAAATAGTAGTCCCACATTTTGACATCACTTAAAATGATAGAGGGATGAGCCAGCGTGTTAACTTCTGTTCTGTGCTGATACATTTAGCACAATAAGACCTCAGAATTTTGAGTGCTACTGTAATAGAAGAAGTTTACAAATGTTATGAAGAGACAGCTACTGACCAGTTCTACTGGAGGCGGGTCCATGCTGGTAAACATTTTGAACAAGACAGTAATATCTGCTGGATTCAGAGCTCCTTTGGACAGCATTGCACCAAGAGCCTGACAGGCACGAGGGTAGGAGGCTGCAGTACCCAGTGCTAAAGTGATCTGACTGGCATCGTGGCCTCTAGGTGAGCAACACAAACATACAAAGCAGCTTATTTTTTACATTTAGACATCTTGGCTGTAGCCCTGCTTCAACAACAGGGCACATCTGATGCAATGCATCCTTTACCATGGCTAATTACAGAAACAGGCCTGTATTTCCCATGTTTGATTCTAAAACGTGCATGAAATAACAAAAATGATTATTTTTAACAGGACACTAAGAGCTGATGATTCCATTTCAGGTCTCCCAGTACTTGACATGGAACGTATCTCATTCTATGGATTTTAAGTCGAGTGAGAAAAGTGCTCTATTCCAAGTGATTTCACACACTTCTAACACAGTGTGAATAAAAAGCTAAGAATTCTCCTTTTGCTGGTCTAAGGTAAGTGCGAGTGACTAAAAGCAGTAGTTTTACAAATCATGGTGACTCATATTTGACTAATAGACACAACAGGCACTTACTTCTCATGAGCGTATCGCTGAACCTCCTGAGCGATCCGCCTGACAGCAGACCCTCCTTGCTCTTCTTGAGCTAATATAGACATCATAGATTGAGCAAAAAGGTACGTGTGCTCTCCATGGCATACCATCTTCTGTGAACACACACAGCAAAAATGTTATCAGACAACAAGAAATACGTCTCTATCATTATGCTCCCTTAGTAGCAAAGCTTTCACTGAGATCTACTAATATGAAAAGGGAGAAGGGGAAGCAATCAATGGCCAAACAGGAAGTGCAGAAAAGCTGTCTACTTCTGTGCACTGATACTATACAAGAAGAAATGGCTACACTGAAAACTTGTATTTGTTAGATGCCAGAGAGGAAATTCTAGCCTGCTAACCTTCAGTACTATTTAAAAAGCAAGCCAAATATAAAGCCATAGTACTATTTAAAAAGCAAGCCAAATATAAAGCCATTTAAGTCATCACACCATTTCACAATAAAGAACACACGCTATGTTAATTTAGTCAGAAACTTCCACACTGACATGGACGATAAAACAATTCTTTTGATTAGCCAAGGAACTGATCAGGCTGACCTTGAGGTCTTGCATTAATGTAAAAGAAGACAGTATTGCTTTTTACGAGGGCTGTTCCAAAAGTAATGCCCCCTATTTTATGATGTCGGCCCACTACCTCAGGGGCAGATGTTGGTGCTGTGGCAGTGAGGTTGAACCTTCCCACCAATGTCTTGTTATATGTTGTTGCTGTCTGATGGATGGCAGCAGAGGGGCAGACTGACAGAACAGCATCTGACATGGGAGTGCGCATGGAGCAAAGGTGCGCCACTGAACTCCTCATGTGGGAAAATCTGCAACTACTGACGTTCATCAATGCTTGCTGAACGTTTATGGAGAGCACACAGTGGCTGTGAGCACAGCGATGTGGTGGGTGGTACGTTTCAGCAGTGCTGACAGTGACAGTGGCCACCTCCACTGGTGCAGCTTTGTAGGAGCGCAGCATGCAGCTATGGGTCATTACTGGCAAAGATGCACAGCTACAGGTGGTAGCTGCACTGAAAATTGGTGTTTCGTGGCTGAGAATTTGCACTAACAAATGGTGTTGTTGTGCTTTTTGTACCTGTGGTAGTTTCCACAGAAATAAATAAGAAGAGTGATCTACATACTTTAAACAATCTATTTGATAAACATAGGAAGTGTCACACACATAGCCCAAAACGTTCCTGGTAACAGAACAAACCAATTTCTATTTTTGAACTCATATATCACTTTTCTTTGTAAGATTCTGTATGACTTCATAAGACATCAAGATATCCTACAATCCCACAATGATCTGTACATCCTAACTGGAAAGAAACAAAAAGCACTTTTTGAAACATAAAAAGGAATAAAGGACTTACAGCGAACTCTGGGAGGTTTTTTTCAAGGTTTTCTTCTCCTCCATCTAAAATTGTTGCCAGAGATGTACGCAGAACTCTAGAAAACACCTCCAGTTGCTGGCAGGCTGTTGAAACGCTGGTTATTTCTCCTTGATAACCAGCGTCAGATATAAGCTGTAACAAAAATAACAACAATAAAAAGTCACAGAAGACATGTACTACTTAATATTTCAGATATCCTAGCAAGTCTAGAACACACAGAATATGAGATTTTCACCTGCATACGTTTATTGCACTTCATGTTCATTAGTTAGACCACACAAAGGGAAAGTAAACCATAATGCTCTGCTCTGAAATAGATATATTCTAACATTTCCTTTCCCTGTCTCAGAGACCTAAGAAACTGAAGTGTTCCATTAAAGCACAAATTGATAGAAATTTGTGGTTTGCATAGGAAACTAGATGAATTATACCTTCCATATAAGGTAAGACTATCTTCTGACATGAGATTTTGTGCTTTTACTTTGTGTGTGCCAACAACATCCATAAGGTGAGATAAGAATTGGTATATTTTGTACTCGTATATATAAATATAGGTCTGTACATACGTAATAAATACAATAACCACTAACAGGGTTTTATGCACACACATACATGCCATCTGCAAAAGTCCAGGAGAGGTAGGAAAAAAAACCTGCAAACAAGTATTTCCCCGTACATACAAAACAGATCTGTTGTTATGGCACAAAAGCAAGGAAAATAAGTACGGGAAATAGACAGCCTTGCTGTTTTTCTCTTAAGCAGCATATTAAAGTTTCACTGTTAGATTAGAACAAAGGTTTACCTGAAAGCAAATTTACAGCCCAGTAAATATAAAAATGTCGCTTAGAAAACAGGTGATACAGAATTTTCAAACCCAAGTCAGAGCAAAAAAAAAACACCTCCAAAAGCAGAACATCAAATTGGAAAATGACATTCACAACTTGTAGGACAATTTCTCCCACCAATACATGCTCCTACTGTTGTGACATTTTTATAAGCAGCATCAACAGGAACACATATGAGTTACAGGTAACGCTACAGCCAACATTTGATGCCAGAACAATAAACTTGTTAAGGATATTCTTATATTTTGCACTTCAGTGTATTACCTTCACAGTAAAATTAAGCATTAAACAGTCTGGATGGGCTTCTGCCAACTTGTAAAAGAGATCTCTCCATGTTGTATGTGCTATCATTTGCTCAAGCCAAGCTGGAGTCTGAAAAGATTAAAGCAACAGAAACAACCATAAGAATTTCAACTTGTGAAGATCATTAAAGTAAGCATTTTACTTCTGAAGAATCCAATGAGTTGCTATAAAGGACTTTATCATATCCATATAACTTTCCTAAATTATCAAAACCTCTCAGGAGACCAGTGAAATACACATGGTTTTCCAAACGCGGTTATTTCTTAACTAAAGAGCTTGGAAGACACCTCTACCCACCACCTACTGGTCCGTCACACAAAGACATCTGCCTAGGCACAAGTGGATACTCATGTAAAGATGACGACATAGATTTCATACATACCTCTCCTTCCTCTGTAAAGATGGAATCTGCTTTCCGAGGGTCAAAATGCTTGATAAGTAAGCTCTTTAAATGGTTTTCTACAGTCTCCTGAACTTGCACTGGCTCAACACCTGTAGAGAAGGGGGAAAGAAAAAGCTTGCTCGATGCAATCTGATCAAACTTCCTACATTTTTCAATAACATTCTGTTACGAGAACAGGAAGCATTCAACAATTTAATAGTAATTTATCGTTAGGCAGAAGATGGAAAAAGAGCCATCAGCTCTATTATCAAACCACACAGTTACACACATGTCCACATTCAGAAATTCTCATTCATTTTTCCTAAATGCAGTCTGCACTAAGGAACACAGGCAGGTTACACCATCCATCTTCTCTCACTTCCTTCAGCAGTCAGGATAACAGTGCCAGTAATCGCACAGTCATTACTGGGTGTTACACCAAAATATCCTAAACACAAAAGGAATTACCAGGACCGGTGCAGCACTGCCAAGTTACACAAGGATGGGAAGGAATGGTAATACTCATCCTGAAGACATTTTTCACGTTATAAAGAATTTAGTGATGTACGCGTACAGGACAACAACTGGAATACGATCCAGCCTCGGGTTTACCACCAATTCACATACTTTTGGTGCAAGCCAGCCTGCAGACCCAAGTTACACAGCATCACCCACTGCACCTGTCTGAATGAGCCACTCCGCCAGCAGGTTCACCGTCTGTGCCACCGCAGTGTAGTTTTCAGACAGAAGTTGGATAACGTTCTCCGGAGAACCTCCCGCTTGGAAATACCTGATGGAAAGATCAGAGGAGAGCTACTTGAAAATTATGTTAAAAAAAAAAAAAAAGCAGAATGGTCACATTTCCATATAAAACAGCAGCACTGCGCCGCGAGCTGCGCTCACCTTTTCAGCGTGTTAAATATCGACGGCTCCATGATGTAGTCAGGGGTTGAAAACTTCTTCAGGCACTCCTGCTGGACTTCAGCATCGTCTTCTCCCTCCCCATCCTCGTCATCTTGCTAGTTGCAAACACAACCACGTCAGCCACCTCCGCCACTTCTGTGCTCCCCCTCTATTTCTGTAGGCGGGCCGTTTTTGCCCACAGGGGCTCGCACGCAGCACTTCGGCACCCGACCCGCTCCCCAGAAACACGCTGTAACACAGCGGGCACCAACGCGGCCGCACCTCACTGCCGCTCCCTTCCTTTCG
>JAOWBP010004554.1:9711655-9731519 GCA_028571105.1 Tragopan temminckii
CCCCCGGCGACCCCCGAGCCCTGCAGCCCCTTCCGCGGCGGGACCCCTAGCGCAGCGCTCCCCGAAAACTTTCCGGGCTGTTACGAGCGCTGCTGCGCGGTGGGTGCAGCGCGGCCCCGCAGGCTGGGCAGCACGGCCGGAGCCGCTGCGTTCTTAGCCCGCGCACGGCCGAGCGATGCCTTCGGTGCCCAGTTAGATACCGCGCGTCGGACGGGGCTGCTGCCTTTTGGAAGGGCAAACCAGCCAACCGAACAACAACGAAGCAGCCTTTCTTTGTGTGCGTGCGTGGAAATGGCAAAGAAAGAAAGAAATTCACGTTACCTGCAGTCGACGTAATTGTAAGTCCAAAGAGGAACAGTAAGCCCAGCTCCATTAAACCCAAATTGCACGCTAGTTAACTGCAGGCAACGGTGAAGCGCAGAGGCGGCGGAGCCGTTCCGGACGGGCTCGCAGCGGCGCGCAGGCAGCGATACCCTCGGGCTGGCGGCACACGCTGCTCCGCAGCCGCTTCCCACGCGGAGGTGCGATCGGCGCTTCTCCCGCGTAGTTCTTCCAGTGCAGGCTCAGTCCTGAAGGGGAGAGCGTTGTCAAAAGAAGGGAAGCTCCATCGCTCGGCTTTTCTCACACTCGCACACACCTCCCACCCCACCCCCAAATCCGATCAGAAACCGGAGCCGCCGTTTCCCAGCTGCAGCCGCCTCCCGCCAGCGGACAGCTGCGGCCCCGGGGCGGGCGCTGCTGGCACTGCCCGCCCCCGGCCCGGCCGCGCAGGTGAGGCGCAGGCGGCTGCGGCGCGCAGCGCAGCCTCCTTCACCGGCAGCGGGCGGCGCGTCCCTCCTGGCGCTGCTAATGGGGCTCGTCGTCCGTCGCTTCTCAAAGGTCTGCAGTTTCAGAGAGGCGGCTTGCGTGGTAGAAACAAGAGCTCGCGATTCGAATCTGAGCTGCCGACTTAGGAAACGATGGAAGGGTTTCGTACTGCGTGCGTACCTGGCACGTGTGCCCAGAACGAGACTGCTGCGTGTGGCTCCGTTGTCAGCATATAAACCATTCAGCGCTGGTAGGCAAGGTTTAAGGGCTGAGGGAGTCTGTGTCCTTCGTTACAGTACTATTACTGTAACCTATTACAGAGAGCATGTGTTGTAGAGAGCTCGCAGAGAAAGATTAGCGAATTTAATTGTCAGTATTTTAAATCAAAACATTCAAGCGTGTTTCAGTACTGCCAGAAAGAGCTGCAATTAACATTTCTTTCATGCATCGTGCCAGTTCAGTGTGTTCCTTGGAATCTGTTTCATGAGTAGGAAAGTCATTGCAGAATCACTCAGCTTACATTACTCGAAGGCCTGATGCTGTTCTCTGCTATCTCGCATTCTTTTTCTGGCTCTGCTCCCAACCCCAGCTTCTGCTGTGGGCTGTTGAGCAACAACGCTTACAAAACTTCGTCGAGATGTCATGTCCTGTCAGTCTGTCAAACCGTGCCTTTGTCAGCTTCTAAAGTTTGCGAGTCCCAGGGGAGAACTTTGGTCTACTTTGTTCCCAACTAATAACAACAGCATGATGCTCGCTAAAGGCATTAATAGTTAGAAAGTTCCTTTTTTCTCCAGTTTTGCTGACACCGTGGTTCTCTGTGGACAATGAAATGGCTTGGTTAGCGTGACTTTGAAATGACAAGACTGCAGTATAGCACTGAAATATCAGCAGCAATGCAAGCAGATCACCAAAGTATTGATAACGTTCAACCACCGAACAGAGCTGGGAAAGTACTTTGGTAATTTTAGTTCTGATAATTTTAATTAGCTTCGCTGCAAGTCTCTGATACCCTCATAACAAATACAGCAAATTCTATGCAAATTCCTGGGGTTCGTATTGCACTGAAGTTCAGGCTTAATCTAGCAAAGGTCTCACTTTCCTTAAAGGATGACTAATTGCAGTGACCTTCATTTTTAGATACGTTCTTTTGCTGGATGCTGAGTTTGTGTGTATTAAAGTCATGCTTGCAGTGCATCAGCAGTGTTGTATGGCTGCTGCTGTTTTGAAGATACAATCACAAAGCATCTCTGAAAAGAGAATATTTGTGATGTTAGTTCCATTATGTCTTAAGTAGAAAAATTAATTGCTTCAAACCAGGCAGTTCTAGGTCTTGTACTCCAGTACTGTTATATAGGATTGATTTTGACAGATGCTTATGGTTGCATTTGAACTTCTCTGAAAAATATAGAAGTTTATTGTGCTGTTTAACAGAATTCCCCTTTACACCCAATGGGAAGTACTGGTTGTACGTCGCTGCTGTAATAAGTTGTAATATATTATTCCAAATTCTGGTTTATACACATAATGTTATTTCTCGTGACGCATTTTTTTAAATAACAATGTAGAACTATCACAGTAATAAAAAGTTTAAAATGGGTAATGTATACGTGCATCATAGCTATGGGTGAACAAGAAAGGCAGAAAAGGTGTTGTGTTGTGAACTGATCCGTGCAAATTTTCCAAGAAATACTCATCTATTTTTTAATGATATTTTGGAGGCCTCTTCTACACGGCCCTACTTTTTCTTCCACGTGTTTTTAAACACTGAAAAGCCAGGGGAGGCAACATCAGCACTGATACCGTGTGCTGTGCAAACAGAAGAAGTAATAAAATATATTCTGAAATCAGCTATCAGGGTTCAGAAATTAGGAAGGGCAAAGTTGACCGTATTTAAGCTTTAAAAGAAGATAAGACGTAAGACTTATATGGGAAGAAAGAGAATCTCATCATAGGAATTGGTTCTTCTGGATGTTGTGGGCCGCTGATTATCAAGTTATCTGTGCTATGTATTACCTATGAAATGGTACTGGTTTTGTACATCTATTTGAGGAATATGCTTCTATTTCATGGAGGAAAAAAATGTTTTGTTTTCTTTGTTTTTCAAGCAGCTATGGAGGCAGATTCCCAAGGGACTGGAAGCAAATTGATCCAACCTATATTATTTTACAACTGTTTGTTTAGATTTAACTTTCCAGATTCCATTTTCTGTTTCAGTTTCCAAACCTTTAGGATGGATGGGTACTTCCAAAAATCTTGAGAGCTCTAGGCAAATGTATGGACTTAATCCTCTTCACACTTCCTAATCTTCCCATTTCCAATGTATTCCTTCCTGCCCCCGTGCAGGGCCAGCATAGCACTGCTGCAGAAATGCTCTCTACACACAGTGGGAATTCCCCTGTGCTAGGACACTTCCCCATTCTTAGGCCACCCAAGCAGCTTAAAGGAAGGCGATCAGTAGACCTGTGCTGTTGCTGGGTGTAAATACTGTATATTTGAGAAGAACTTACAATTGGCTGAAAGGAGAACGTATCTTAGAGATGAGGTCAAGGCTGAAGGAGTCCTGGAATGTGGAACAGCTGTAACAGATGATGGTAGGAAAAGTAAGCTCAGATTCCAGATTTTATATTCGAAAACCCCCGACTGCCTTTTCAATTAGGAACATAATCTTGGTTTTGTTTAGTATTTCTCTGTCCCTTGTTATCCCCGCTTTATAAATACACTCCAGTGATTGTGAAGCAATCAGAGACCCCAGCAGTAATTCCACAGCATTTAACCTTTGTAACACAGGTGACTACACAAAACAGTTATGGGTTATAAAGAAGTTCCAGATGTTTTTAAGTAACTTTGGTTACTGAGAGAAACCACTTGAAAAGCTAACCTTGGAGGAAACATTTACAGTAGAAATAAAGCCTGTATTTAAAATACACAGTAGAGTGTTGGCAGGGGGAGGCATTCTTGGCACTGGTATCTATTCTTACAGCTTCACAGCAGGTCAAGAGGAAAGCTTGATCAATACAGATATGATAATAAGTAAAAGCAACCAAACTATTTATTGTGCTTATATGCTATACGGGTCTCTTTTCCCCCTGCCTTGATTCTTAATCACAATATTCTTTTCTGTTAATGAAAGGAAAGGTCATTTTACTGTGCAAACACCGTGTGTTTAGAAGCACATTCTGCATCATTCACACAACGCGAGCAATATAATAGATTGTAGCTGATTGAAAAAATGTGCAGAAATCAGTGGGTTCTTAAGAAAACGTTATCTTCTGCTTATTATTTTAGTTACTTTTCACTTGGGTTCTGTAGCCAGAAAACTGAAGTTAATCTATTCTCCCTGCTGTTAAAGACAACCCTGCTCAGATCCCTTTGATGTCAGTGGAAAGAATCCCATTTTTAGTGGCCTTTGAACCAGATAGTAAAAGGCAACTGATCATGTTGTATAGTTTGCAATTGGGTAACTTGCTGAAAGGAGGAGAGTTGTGTTACCTATTTCTCTTTTCCCACTGCTTTTGTTATTGTTAATACTTGTGTGCAATCAGAAGTAGATACTTGGTAAACACTGAAGAGGACAAGTGTCCCTGCTCTGACCATATTACGATATTTAGATAAAAGCAGAGTAAGGAAGGAACTGTATGGCTGTTTTTTCAGCCTCCATAGCAATAGAGCAGTGGTACACATATTTAATGATTTCTGCTTCTTTCAGCTGTTGTGAAATTTAGGAAGGAGTTTGCATAAGATAACATATCCTGCTGTTGTAATATGCTGGAGACAGAGCTCAGATCTCTGGATAAGGAATGCTGCATAAACACTAAGTGCTGTTATCAATGCCCACCACTCTCCCCAGGATCTGAACCTGACCTTACTTCCTGGATCCAAACAATCTCCGTGGAAATAATGTGATTTTATAAGAATACAATTTACTGTTTTGTTACCTGCTTCGTGTAACCAAATTGCTCGTGAATCTCTTATTTTCACATACATTTATTAAAATGTGGGCATGTTCCTAAAGAAAGAGAATTCCCTGTTAAAATATGATCAAGCTGAACGCTTCTGTGTTTGTAAAGAATAGTGACTGAGAGCTGCCAGCAAGAAGCTGGAGGCTGAAAACTGGGCTGGTTGTCTTGCCAAAAGAAGTTGGCACATTTACAAATTGGGGAAGGCAGAGGGGCAGACCACTTGTGAGGGCCATCCCATTCCTGGAGATGCACTGGCAGAAGGGGTGATGAGAAGAGGGAGGGAGTGGTGTGCACTTAGAAGGATTTGGGTTCTGGCCTGGTTTTCTTTCCTCAGCAGCCTGATAGGATATTTGTGGTCAGTTGTTTGTGGCATGAGTGATAGAAAAAAACAAGGAAGGGGAGGTGTAAAAGTAAGATGGAGGATAGCAGCTGGAGACTAGGTGTGCCTTGAAGAAACGGCTGGCCTTCAGGCTATTATCCAAAAAGTGAAATTTATGTGCTTTTTCTCCACTTCCTGGAGAGCTCCCCTTTTTGGAGTGCACTTATGAAGCCTGTATGGGTGCCTTTGAAGAGGACATACTTTGCTTTCACTGGAAAGCCAAAGGATCAGAACCCTGAGCCAGCTGTCCTGTATGGAGCAGAGTCTGCAGGGAGAAGCCACTGTCAGGGATACACTGGACTGCCACTGGACTGAGATGGGAGTCTGCCATTGCCATTGCTGTGCTCCTAGCAACTAGATGAAGCAACTGCATGAAGTGAACATTGCCATGATGCTGCTTTTTACAGTTGCCTTTCTTCAGAGACATAGCTTTGCTGGAATAACAGCCTAATGCTTGTGTTACTGATGATGTGGTTCCTTGTCCTTCTGGCTGTGAAGGGATCTTTACAATATCTGCTGGATTTTGAACTGAGAAATTGGATTTTGTGGATATGTTTGGTCTATTTATGTGGTAACAATTCCTGTTTGCCTCGTTAATCAGTTTTGTTCTTTTCTTAGTGTGGTTTAGTGATCAGATGCAGGAACATCCTTTTACAAGTCTGTCAATGAGATAGCTGTCTTATAGCAACCAGCAAAGGTTAATTACATGTGTAGTAGAAAAAAACGTGCACATCAGTAACAGAAACCTCCTTTGTTTTATATGTTGCATCCAGGTGGGTAAGACTGTGAAAATGTATACAGCAGCCAGTAAACTGTGTGCTAATAATTCATTTACCTGCATGAAGACCAAATGGGATGACCATAAGTACTTTTTTTTTTTTTTTAATGGATTTAAATCTCTTTTTCATATTTGTACTAAACAACATTAGTTGGAGACTAATGCTTCTGGTGCTGACTTGTAGTGTAGTATAAATAGAAGTTCTGCTGCAGTTGCCAGCTGCTAATGAAGTCAGTGTGCTCTTATTGAAACTTCTTGGTAAAACTGATCTTAAATGCAAGTACAGATCTGACCATTTCTTCTTCTGGAGGGTCAACAGCTGAGTCTCATCAGCCTAGCAACAATCTTGACACCATGTTTGAATATATAACCTTTCCTCTCCCCAAGTAACTTATCTCTCAGTAAGAAAAGACTTCCAGAGAGAAATAAACAAGTGTCTGCCTGTATGAACTAGTAAAGGGAAAATAAAATGATAAATGAACCTTTATTATTTAAACAGTGTGACATGACAAACTGCAAGTGCTGCTCACACCTAGCCCTCTGAGAGCAGCTTTCTTTGTTGATAAGCTTTGGTTGAACCTGAACCTTTAGTAACTGAAGCTAGCTTTGCACATACATTACACACTGGCATGATATCACAATCCTCCAGACTTTCTTCAGACCATTCATGAAATCATATAAATGTCTGAACACAAAGACAATGCCAAGTTGGGCATCAGTGCTGTGAGGATTCTGATGTAGTCACCCAGGAGTACTGAAGTTTGGTGCAGAGGCTGTGTAGGCTAAGTCATTGTAATACCTGGAAAGACTGTGCATATAACGAGCTATGGCATGAAAACTGGGATAACTGCAGATCACGTGTGCGGGTTACGTGGCCTAGGGCTGGTGCATATTTAAGTAAATGAGGTTAAGGAAGCTGTTGCACTGCCAAAGCATGCCACACTCTAACTCTTTCTGCAGTGCATTTGTGGTGCACAGTGCATTTATGGTGCACAGTTACTTCTGCACCTCACAAAACATCCATTTAGGTGTGTGCTGTGGGCCTAGAACACCTTATGGCACAGAGTCTGCTGTTCAGAGCCGGGTTGCAGGGTCATTATACTGTTTCCAGAAGCTGTCCTCTGTAAGTGTGAGATGCTGTTGGTTAAAAAGAGGTGGCATAGATATCCAAGGTAGTTATGACAATGCAATTCATCTGTTGCCATATTGTGTTTCGTCTGATTTGGTGAAAGAACAAATGGCAGTATCCTTATTGATGGCTGAAAAGGAACATTTGTTTCCAGAAGAGGTTGAAGTCAGCAAAATAAACACGGTTACAAGATGAATATAAGCCTAACATAACAAGGAAATTCTTAATGTATTTAACTGTTCTCATTGACAGTATTGTACTTATTCTCAAGGGTCTTGACCTCACACTCAGTTTAATAACATATGCCTAATAACGATGGAATACTTCAGACTTTGCAGAAATTCCATACATTCTACACATTTAAGTCATAAGTTGTCTTCTTGATGGGTGAAACATCAGGTTAGGAGGACGAGAGGAGTGAGCATACCATACAAACAGCATACAAGTCTTGGATGCAGCTGATAAGAGTTTTTCCCCTTTTCACGCTTTCCACAACTGCATTTCACCCTACCTTGTCAGAGCTGGTAAAGCAAGTGGTAGTAAAATGAGTTCTAAGAAAGAGATGGGTGCCAAAAGAATGTTCTTTTCCAGTTAGCAGGGATAAATACTGGGACATTAGCTGAAATAGGACACCAGTGTTTAGTAGGAAAATAGGAAAGATAATGTGGAAAACCCAGAGACAGGCAATGGAAAAAGAGAAAGTCAATTAATTGATTTTTTACAGAAGTATCTTTTCTGTATAAATACAACCAAAAACAAAAAGTAAAATAATTAATGGGGTAAGTAGAGAAAAGTAGAGAAAAGTAGAGAAAAGGAATAAAGAAACAGGATGGAGGAAGAAAATGAGATGCTAATCTGTTCCCAAGGGTCAAGTATATCCCTCTGACAGTCAACACAGCTACAATTTTGCTTCTACTTTTGCTGCTAAGTGCTTCTGTAAAGTAAATAGCTAACTAGGCACCAGGCTGTTTAGGTTAGTTGATTGCTATTTGAGCTTCCTAGGTATTATGCTATTTCCCTGGCAAAAATTCTTCAGCCACAAATATTTTTGGGCCTTGGTTATATTGTTGTTAAGGTCAAGAGAAGAGAGGTAATTGGAGATTATTTCTGAGTAGTGGTACTTCTCATGGTTTTGGACAATGCATTGTGATAAGCATTAAAATAACGTTGGGGTAAACTGGAACAAAAGGCAAGTTCAAAAAGTTATTTTATTGACTGAAGAACTTAGTAGGGGAGGAAACGAAGAAAGGCTGGAATTTGTACAACTCTTTAACAGTCTGGCTGTGCTCTTTTGTCAGTGTTTTTATTGTCTTTCGCTTCCAAAGAAACAATGATGCTTCAAGCTGTTCTCTAAAATCTGGATATACCTTGGTGAGCTGAGACAGAATGCCTCACAGCTGGTAGCAAGGGGTAGATGTGTATACACACATTTGAGCTACAGGAACAAAAGAGTTGTGGTAAAGCTTTTCTCATTCTGAAGTGCAATTGTTTCCATGTCTTTGAGTTTTGAATAACAGGGCTTCACACATTATAAGGGCCATACAAAAAGTAACTGTTCGTAACTGTGAAATAATTTATTGTTCTGTTGAAAATTTTCTCTCTCACTAGTTTATGTTTTCTCAGACTTGGAACGGAGAATTTGGAGACAGACTTTCTGCTTCTCATATTTGCAATTTTGAGAAGAAAGATAGACCTAATGTCTGTATCAGCTGAAGTTAAATTGTAGTGGCTGTGTGTTATAAAAGTACCTAACTGAGGAGGGGAAAGTACTCATCTTCTTTTTGTGATGACTCAGAATCTAGGGGCAAAGATTTTATATATCCATCATGATGGTAATGGGCAGAAGATCACTATCTTACTGTAAGGTAGCTATGAGTATTATTGTAGATTCCAGTTAAATAGAATAAAATATGAAATTGGTAATGACTGTCAGTTTTTCATGCAACAAATAGTTTAATAGGTATCTGATCAGATATAGTTTCTATCACATACTATTATTTACTTTTAGTTACTTGGTGAAGAAATGCATGGGTTATTAATAAAACATAACTAACTAATGCTTTAATGTGTTTTCTTAGAATAGTTTAAATAGTTTATATTTGACATTCTGAAAATTCACTGGGACCTTAAGATTTGCAGAATATAATGAAAATGCAAGAAAGGATTGGCATGAAGTATATGTGTGCAAGTGAAGTCAGTTATGCTTCTGGAAACTGGCCACCCAAGAAGTGAAAGTAAAGTATTAATAACATTATTAATCTACTGAGTTTTACTGCCAGTAAAATAAGTAGAGAAAACAAGATCAGAGAGAAGTTATAAGGCAGCAACACAAATAACAGAAGAGATTTACAGCTGTCAGAGATATTACATTTGTGGTTCCTGTTAGCAAACTGTGAGTATACACAGGCAGAGCAGCTATGCACCATGTCTAGATATTCAGTTTGCAATGGGAAAAAGGGCACAGCATCATTTAAACTGAATATGTTTCTCATAAATCCCCCATGATTATTTATTAAGACCATCAGAAGACATTTTTTCATGGGTTTTGGCAATGGGGAGGGGAAGTTGAGTGTTGGATTAAATGCATTTCTTCCACTCTTACTCTGCAAAGTTCCGGTACCATGGCACTGTGCCATTGTTACTTCTCTGGAAAGATACATATATATTTTATCAAACAGTTTCTATCATTTCAAAATATCTCAACCAATTGAGACTGTCATTCATGAAAAGCTTAGGTCATAGTTTAAACTGTTCCTGAAAAACCACTTCTTTCCCATCCAGCACCAGTCAGGGCAATGCCACATCATGCACTGTAGTTCTCTGGTGTACTTTCTGCATGTATTCACGTCAGTGCTTTGGTAGAAGCATGTTAAGCTTTGATTAAGGGGTACATATTATTTCTAATACAAAAAGAAAATTATGCTCTAAGTTCTGTGGTTTTCCATTAAGGTTCAGATTCAGTTGCCAGTTTTTGGTGAACACTTTTCTTTTAAGCACTATTTTGGCTTTGTTGTTCTTGCCTTCACGACACTCACCATGGCCTTCTCAGCTTAATAATCAGCATTAATTTTTCAGTATACGCTTCTCAGTGATGAAGAACAGAATGTAAGAGCATTCAGTTACACAGACCTCCCTGGAAATTATATGAAGCTGCTCAGGTTGCGGTTGGACTTGATGATCTTGAAGGTCTTTTCCAACCTGAGCAGTTCTATGGTTCTATGATTTATTTATTATTTCTTTTACATTTAGATTATAGCTTTAGCTTAAAGGGCCAAAACAGAAGGATGTGATTGCTAGAGGTACTCCATGTGCATGAGGAGAAGCAATTCCTGCCTCCTCCATTCCTGGTCAAGACAGTAGGTTTGCACAGTTGGGAACTTGAACAGATTAGACCTATCAAAAAAGCCACACACGGCTTAAATTTCTCTGAAAGAGAACCATCATTCACTTTTCAGTTCTTCAGTTGCAGAGGAGGACACAGCTCTTTCCTCTATTGCTTCAACTTTTTTACTCATAGTAAAACTGTTGTTTAGTTTGAAAATTCACATCTGTTTTATACAAACTTCAGCTTTAAATGCTGTTAAACCAGCATTTGCTTCTCCCTGTATAGTTTATAATTGGGATCGCATACTCCCTTCTTGAATCAGGAACTGAGGCCAGGATTCCCCATCTCAGTAAATATCTCAGAAATCAGTGACAAACTCAGTCTCATGTCTCTGAGCTGGGATCTGTCAGTGGTGACAGCTATTGGTTGCTACCAGTTCCTAGGCTGGCTCAGGAGGAGGAGGAAAGTGCTGGGAGTGCAAGCGTACACCCCTGTGCAGAGGGCTTGGGCAGAGCAGACCTTCTTTTTTTTTTTTTTTTTTTACTTTTTTTTTTAATATGTCTATTTGTAAGTAATTTGTTTGTTTTCAAAATCTTCCTTATTTCCCTTTTTCCAAACTAAGTTAAACCCAAGTAAGCATCCTGTTTAAAAGTAAATAAATAAACAGAAGAACTAAGTATGTAATCAAATCTCAAGTGCATTGCTTATACAAATGATCTGTACTAAGTCTCCATGAAAACCCAGAGTACTGATATTTTATGCCCTTAAGATGTAGTTTTTGGTTTTAAAAAGACCTTTTTTTTTTTTGCTCGGGCTCTAACATACCTCTAAAATGTAGTTGCTTTATGGATATAGTGGAATATTGAGGTTTGTTTTCTAACCTTTCTTCAGTATTACACTCTCCTTCTGTCCAAGGGGTGTGCATTTCACCGTGTGCTTATTTCCTCTGTATTTGTTTCTCAGGGCTGCTCATATAAGCTCTTAGGTCTGTAAACTGTGTCCAGGTTGCTTTTCCATTTGGAAACTAAAGATGCAACTATATAAGAAGCTGAATTAATTCTGATACACATTTTTCATGATGATTTAGGAAATCACCCTCTCTTTCTAGAAGTATTTTACAATCTGGGCAGATGGTGTTCTTCAGGCCTATTGAGGTTATAACATTTGAGGCAAACTGTTCTTGTCCTTTGTGTGAACACTGTCTCAGTGTTTGCATTTTGTCTCTTGGTGCCACTGAAAAATGAAATGTGTGATAGTAAGTCTTTCTAGGAAGCTCCATCTTTAATTCATATCCACCACTGAAGTACTGATTATTCCTAATCTCAAAGAACTATATTTTAAATAAGCCAGAAGTTGAAAATAAATGTATCTTGCTTAAACCTTTCTATTCTGTTTCAGTGATATTTTGAATGCTGTTTTATTTGAGATGGGTGTTTGGAATTAAAATTCAGTGGTCTTACAGAATAAAGGCTCTGTATTTGGGGCATTTAAAATGTGTGGCTGATGTTATTTTGCTCTTCATTTTTGCACTCTGGCTGTATTTACATTTTATGCCCAGATGGTTTTCTTTAAAGTCGTAGTATAACTTACATGTAACATCTTGCACCAGTGTTGTTTTCTTGATTTATGCCTCTGTGTCTGAAACTTTGTTAGGGCACCTATGGGAAAACTGCTTTTTTAACACTGTGTATGGCTGTTCTCTATCAACAGCAAGTTGGAAACATGGTTTGTGTGAGCAGTGGGACAGTATTACCGTCATGTCCTGCTGAATTTTGTTTCTTCTTTAAAGAACCTGAAACCTTTCTCACAAATTGAAAGAGCATTCTTCCTTATCATCTCAAGTATAGCTCTGGAATTAAGTAAGATGTAATAAAATGGCTAGAAGGTGTTAAGGTTTGTGTGTCTGTGATAAAGATGAAACTTATGAGCTGACACTTGTCATGTTAACTATTCATAGATCCAGTGTGAGGTAGAAGTAGGAATGTTCACTGAGTATAAAAGCCTGCATGTGCAATTGGCTGTAGCCATTCTGTACGTTATCTATAATATAAGGTCGCACTGTAAATAAATGTTTGTTATATTTTAAAACTAGTCTGCAACCTGATGTGCAATTTAGATGTCCCTTCTTGCTCACAGATAATTTTGTTCAGAGAACGAAAGAACCTGTTTTGCAATGGCACCCTAAAAAATAGTACATATAGAAATCCATCACATGTTGAACTTAGCTAGCAAGTGAGAGTGTTCTCAAAACAAAGTAGTGTGGGCCTCCTCCTTTCTACATCTGGGGAGGTCCTGTGGGCTTTTGATATTACTTAAAAGCTGGAATATCATTATGGATTAAATTATGCAGCTGGCACAAGGGATTGATTTCTTATCAATTTTGTCTGGGCCATGTTTTAGCTCCAATAAACACCAAGTATTTTTTGTTCCACTGTTGAACAAAATGGGCTAGTAATATTCTCAAAGAGTGTCATCAAAGTTTCCTCTTGAAATGCATTGTAGCCAGAGTTCTGTTTCACCCCAGTTTAGGGGAGGAAACAGTGGAAAAGCATTCTATTTGTATAACCTGAATTAAGTAGAAATTACAAACACTACTTCAAATTCATTACTGTAAATATGCCTAAATTTACTGTAAACTGGGAAAACCTGGGTGACATTGGTAAAGTGGGGATATTAACTAGGTACACCTTACCAACACATTGAGATCTTCTCAGGGAGGAAGAACTTCTCTGCAGTCCCAAAGAGATTCAGTCTGGTAAAGCAATTATTGGTTACACAGAAGAACACCTATTCTTGTCTGAAAATCTTCCCATGTAAGTTTATTTGCATCCTTTACCCACTTCAGACAATGGTTAGAGGAAACTATTATGCTAAGTTCACTAAGTTGGCAAAATATAAGCATTTCTTATTAGAAAACTTGAAAACAGCAGTTTTTCATTAAATCATGATTTTCAAATAATCTCTTCAGTGTTGTATGTCTGCACTCTATATTCTGACTCACTTTCACATAGAAAATAACAGAACATATAAATTTTACAAACTGAAACGCTATCTGATCTGCGGCTTTGAGCGGAAGAACAGGTCTTAATTTCATTGACTGCAGCCTTTATTTTTGCCTGTGTCACACAATCCTACAGACCATCATTGCTGAAGTAAAATGTTTTCTGAATTAAAGTTATGACTTGGTTGATTTAGTGGAAGAATTTTAATCCTTTTGGTCTGACAGAAGGCTATTAGGATTTTATTGCTATTAAGACTTCTTTATATATCTGCTTTTTAGCAGAACAGCAAAAGTTGTAGGCTTAGGAGTCTTTGGAACAATTTACTTGCTGCTTTCTGTATTTTTGCTTGCAGATGAGTGTGTTTAATACAGCCTTGCGGTCTGTTTTAAGTTGAGCTGTTCTGTAAAGCCCTTTGTTAATTTTCCCTGCACTGCATAATTTTGATTTCTCAGTTGCTGGAGGAAGGGAAAGTACTTGTAAACCTGTTCCACTTTGCTAAGGTGACTGGCTCCTTATAGGTGCTGCCTGCAGATGGCTACTATAAATGCCACTGTGCTGTCTGGGGGACAGAGTTCTTGTTGGTCCAGTATTGGTCCAGTATTGCTGCGGCACTCTAAATCTCTTCCTAACACTATTGTGTGCCATCACCAAAGGTACAGACATCATGAGCCTACATTTTCTCTAGGTCTGAGCAATGTTCTTGCTAATTCATGTTTGTGGCATTCTTTATTTGCTGCTGATCCTGCTCCCTGAGTCATTTTTCAGGCTGTTATCTCTGTTGTTTTCAGCACCTGCTCATCAGCTAATCCCCTGAGCTTCTGCCATCTTTCTGCTTTCGTAGCAAGGAAAAGCACCAGAAGTCTCCTTGATGCCGTCTGCCCTAAAAATGTAGCTCTCCAGAATTATGTATTTACAGCTGATCAAGAAGTTTTTGTATCTGAACTTTGCTCTACAGTTACGTCCAAGTTCCCTGCAGCATCCCATTTCTGTTGCACATTCTTGTGCTTTGTTTCCTGTTCTGAATTCCTGTATTCCAGAATGACACTTCCTCTCTTTGGTTGATTGAATAACAGACTTATCCTCTAGCAGATAGCTATCAGTGTCCTTTCTCTATTATTTTTTCCACATTGACCTGTGGCCCAGCCATTTTCCTCCCCTCCCATTTGAATTTAGAAATAAAGAACTAACAAATTAATCAAAACCGGTTTTGTGAGTCCCTTCGCTGCTTTTTCTTCAGTTCTGTAAGTCATGTTAACTTGGCCAGTTGGACATGTTGATTTAGATATTTTGTGAGTAGACTGGCCACATACCCAAGCCTGAGATATTGCATTTAAATCAGTCTTCAAGAACCAAGTTAGTCTGGTGGCACAGCTGTCTGTTCAATGCTTTAGAGCACTTTTTTTAAGAAGTCACCTGTGGAAGTTCCAGGACTTCTCAATAGGGTTTAGGATTTATTAGCTTGGGTGAAACTCCATATAGTCATGATTAGACTCTAACTTGGTGGTTTACTTCAAGCTAATTTCATCTGTTCTGATCTTCCATATTTCCAATATTAACCTTAGTTAAAAGCGTTCAGACAGACCCAACTCAATTCTTCCTGAACCCAGAAATGTGTGGATCTGCCTACCCAGAATGTATATGGGGGGTTTGGAGCAAAGGGAAATGAGAACAGTGGAACAAAGTGAAGAGATGTGGCAGTGAGGAATCAACGTGTTCCTGAAAAGCTCTTCCAGAAGATGTGATACCCACAGAGAAGAGACTTATTGAGAAGAACTTGCTAAACTAGTATTTGTTTTTAACAATAATAGGTATTTTTTGGTTGTATCCAATGAAGGTACTTGATTAAAATATCTTGGAGATCTAAAATACGCTTAGTGAGAGAAAATAAGAGAATGCTATAAACATGTTCTGCCATTGGTGTAAATATATTAGACACTCATTTCTTATAACTGAAATTAAGCAAAAGGCATGAGCAGTAGTAGCTGCACTCAATTAACTTTCTTGGCTTTCTTTTCAGAAGGTTTTTGAAGCAAGTCACGTAGCTTGCTACTGTGCTATCACTTATGTAGATTTAGGGAAACAACTGAGAGACCCATTTGAAGGTGGATTAAATATATCCTTTTTTCAACAACATTGTCCAACACACTTAAAAAGAGGGAATTCAACATCCAAGTTAACTGCCTGTTGGAATGCTAGCCCTGAGTCTTCCCAGAAGAATGTGGAATGGATTTAACTTTTCAAGGACAAAAGATATTTAAAGTGATACAAGCTATGTGAAGAGCTTAAGGATAGTCAACTGAATAGTTTTCTGTTGAGTCAAGCTCTCTTTTTCTTATTGTCACGCAGCATGTTCTTATAGTCACGCAGCATGGGATCAAGGGTGATGGAAATATGCATGTGAGGAAGCGTGAAGAAATGACTGTCTCTCTTTGTATATCTTTTTGTGGCTTTTTTAGACTTGGCTTTACTGCTGCATAGTTACTGTTGCTACAGTCCAATTTGGAAACCTTCCATCAGAACTGCTATTTTGAGTACTGACTTCTCCACGTTTCATATCTCGTTGTTCTTAAATTTGAGATAGCTAGAGCTTAGGATGAGGGGAGAGCAGCAGATATTGTTTACCTGAACTTTAGCAACATTGTGATGTGGTTTCCCACAGCATCCTATCAGGATCTCATCCTAGATAGTTAAAATACTCGATAGATGGATGGAAAAAATGGTATGGACCTACTGGAACTTCATGGAATTCAGCAAGGACAAATGCATAGTTCTGGGATAATGCTAAATAACATCCAAGCGAATAATTCAGTCCACTTATCTACTCACGAACAATAAGCTTAACTGACTGCTGCTAGGATCCTTTTTACAATGAGACCAGGTTTCTGCAAGCATCTTTCTGGATTCCCAGTAGCAGAATTTTGATGATTTTGGGGCATAAATATACATGCTTTGAATCTCTTTACCTTGTAGCTAGTAAACTAAAAATGCCAAGGATAGTTGCTGCTTCCAAAGACAAGATACCAGCAAATGTATGTATTTTCAAGAGTATCTTAGAGACTTACTCTTGACTGCATTATTCAGTAGGCAAAGATAACTGGTAAGGTTGTTCTTCTGGCCCCAGTTTTTTTGCTGTGGCATTGTAATTAACCAATGCAGTGATGTTTATTTTTTTTCTACTTTTATTTGAGTTTCTTTACACGTTGTGTTCTTGATGAAAACAAAATGGAAGATCAGGCAGAATTCTTAACATAGAAAGGCAATGCAGTGCTACTACATTTTAGTACGCTAATCCAGCTTGGATAAGGTTTTGTAATTCATTAGTAACTACTATGTGAATTAATGTAGTGAGGAACAGTGGATGTAGACATTGTCTGATTCTATGAATGATGGAATCATTAGTAGACTTCTAGAAAAGCTGCTTGATCATATTCTCCAGTGACCTCCTGTGTAGAGTTGTACAGTGAGTAGCCCTGTTCTACCCTCACTTAAATATGCCAGGGGAGGGATTTAGTAGATATAACTGTAGTGGAACGTTCCCTGACTCTATTTCTCTTTTTTTCAGTTTAATCTTACTGCACGACCTATTGTTTTCCTAAAACATTTCATCAATTCTTTTCCTTCCTGGAGGGATTTCTTCCTTTAAGCACTTTTAAACAAACTCTTAATAAATTTAACTTTTTCTTTTCGTTATGTTGGTATCTTGTCATTTAATTTAACTGGACTGCATTGGTGTAACTGAGAGCAGAAGGTTGATTCATTTAATCTTTCTGCATAAGTAATCTATTTCTCCAGTCTTCTTTTCCTGCTTGGAATTTCTTCAAATTTGTCAACATCTTCAGGGTAAGGAGGTTCTCCAAGATCTAATAGCACCTGAATTCTTTTTGAAGTACAGAACATGTTTCCGCAGGCATGTTATTAATTACAGATATTTCCCTAATTCCACTTCTCTGACTGCTGTCCAGCCATTCACATCTGCAAATCCACATCTGGAACAAATAATGAGAAAAAAAAAAAAAAAAACTGTTGTGTTTTTCATCCCAAACATGTAAGAATAATGAACATTTTGCTTTTGTTCATAATTTTAAATCAAAGTTTGCAAATCCTTTTTATATAATGTCTTAAACTCTATAATATTGCACAGGATGAGGCAGCTTTTTGCGCTTTACTTGGCCGTATTTATTTTCTTGCTTCTGGACATCGAGTGATTTGAGGTCTGAGACCTTTGTATCATTTCCATTTTTAATATTTGCTCCATTTACAGCTAGCATAACCCATAACTAGAACCAACAAAGTTATGCAAAACTTCTTCATAAGAAGAATGAGTATAGAATTGGAATAAAAACACTTGTGGTATGCAGAGGTGCTGATGATCTGTTTTATGTGCTTATATTGCCTTCCACTTGAGGAGCTCGATGCAAACCATTCTCCGTAAGCAATGGGAACATTAAGAAGCATTGTAGAGTTAATGGTCGAATTACTTTTTAAGAGGTGTTATTTTCCCTGTTGCTCCCTCCAGCCAACACGCATAAACATGTATGTGCACATCGCTATCTAAATTGCTAGTTGTGCCAATCTTGTAATTGCGTTTGTACTGCAGGTTCTGAGATTCATGCTATTAAACCCCTTGCTTAGCTTCCCTGTGATTTATTCCTCTTCTCACACTATAGTTTCCTTACATAGGTAGGAAGAACCCTGGCACCTCTTCTCCTGTTTAGCTGATAACCTACGATGCTGCCAAAACATGCTGCAGAAGTAAGGTTTGTTCTTTTCTTTTTGCTCTAAGCATTTTGATGGAGAGAGGGAAATTTCAGTAATGGCATGTTTTTACAGAGGACAGTAGGCAGCTCATCTGAATGACCCTGTCATACTCCCTGCTGTGTATTTAAGACAAAATCTTTTGCTTGGGAATGTACAATGAAATGAGGGGTATGTTATCAAGAAAAATAGGATTATGGTATGTACAATAAAGAATGATAAATCGTAGCCAGTGTTTATCTCTAAAAATCTGTGTAAAAAGAATGGGAAGAGGTACTGTTGTGACCTTAATTTTGCACTGTGAATCCCTCTAATGTCTTTAGCCCAGAGAGGTCCAGTGTAATTCAGGAAGATACAGTGAAGTCTGACTCCATGAAGGCTTAGCATTCTACATTTATGTAGAGTGACTGACCTCATCACCAGCACTACTGGACCTAAGTAACATTTAAGACATCTGGAAAACAAGACCACAGTAGGTTATGAAACACAGCTCCCATGGCTCTCATCCAACTTTTCATTTTCTTAATGGCATAATAATCTTTGAGAAGAATCAGAGTTTAATATATCTGAACTTGCTCAGACTCTGAAACACTTCCAATCATTGCTGGATTAAGTGCATACTCCTAATAATAAATCATGTTGTACTTAGCATTGCTTGTTTTGTCATCAGCAAAACAAATACATGCTACAAATGCATATAAACAAAACCTGTGAAACTTAAAGAAACTAAATTATGGATTGACTATTAGAGTCACTGTTTTGTTTGTCTTTAATTAAAAAAAAAAAAAATTGTTTTTCTTTTCCAAGAAAACAAACACCTTAACATGAGGGACTGTTAATGAGGCAGAATAAAACTGTACATTGTCCCTTGGCACTAGAATACTTTTTGACCACTTTGCAAAGCATCCAAAAATGTTTAAGAGAGTTTCTCCCTTGTTTAACCTACTCTTCTGAACTCAAGCATTACGTAAATAGAGAGCATTCTCAGGCAGTTGTCATGAGCAGTCAGTAGGTGCATGGACACTGACTGTGAGAAAGAGGACCACTTTTTAAAATATTTGAGTACTACTTAAGGTTAAGGGAATTGCTTGTAACCGAACTGTGGAAGACACAGCTCTCACATTATGTGCTTCTACGTGATGTTTATCCAGTTCCACCAAGACACTTTAAATGTACTGTTATAATCTCTCAGTATTTTATGGTTTAAAAAAATAATATTGACCTTTTCGTCCACATGACTTTTGTGGAATGCTGACGGTAAATGAAAAATACAGACCAGGAGACTTAATCTGCAGCCTTAATTCCACACAAATCCTTAAGGTAAAATTAATCGTAGAATCATAGTATATCCCAAGTTGGAAGGGACCCACGAGGATCACCGTGTCCAACTCCTGGCTCCACACAGGACCACCTAAAAATCAAACCATATGTCTGACAGTGCTGTCCAGAAGCTTCTTGAACTCCAGCAGTCGTGATGCCATGACCGCTGCCCTGGGAAGCCTATTCAATTCCCCACCACTCTCCGGTGCAGACCTTTTCCTTCACCCCTGCTGGTCCTCCCCTGACACAGCTCCATGCCATGCCCTCAGGCCCTGTTGCTGCCGCCAGAGAGCATTGCTCAGTGCTGCCCTCCGTTCCCTGTGAGGAGCTGTGGGCTGCCATGAGTCCTCCTCTCTGCCTCCTCTGCTCCGGGCCAAACAAACCAGGGGACCTCAGCCACTCTTCCTGTG